>MU377019.1:0-190405 GCA_022495195.1 Xylaria digitata
TGTTTTATATATATAAATAATATATTTATATTTTTAATAAATAAAAAGTTTTATATAAAATATATATAAAACGTTATTTAAAAATTATAAAAAGCAAAATTATATGCTAAACTTTTTAAATGTTAGTTTTATTAAAAAAAACTTAATTTTTTAAAATATGTTATATTTAGTAAAAAAGTTAAAATAAATTTTAGCTATATTAACACTATTTAAAATTAGCTATTTTTTTATTTTTATAATAAGTTATAAAAATTTTTAAAGTTTTACAACTTTTATTACTGCTTTATTAAAAAGTATTTTTAAATTATAGCTTTATTAACTAAGTATTTAAAATAAAGCGTAATTAAAACAAAAAAAAGTTAAATTTTATTAAATAGTTTAACGTATACAGCTTTTAATAAGCTAAAAAATTTATTTAAAAAAGCTATTTTTTTTATATATTTTAATTTTAAAAAATAAATATTAATAAAACCCGATTTTTTTAAAATAGCGCTAATAAAAACATTATTATAAAAAAATAATTAAAAACAATAATAATTTGTTTTGTTTTATTTTTATATGTTTAATAATATAAAAACAAAATATAATGTTTTTAACTAAAAAATGCTTGCTATTATAAAATGTTTTAAGCATTAGCAGCATTATTTATAAAAAAGCAAATTATTTGTTAAAGTTTTAATTAATTATGCTAATTTATAAGCTTTTATAAAAACGTTTAAATTAAATAGTAAATAAGCTTAATAATATATATATTTAGTTTTTTTTAATTTTATTATTAAATATAAAAAAAGCAAGCAAAATAAAGCTAATACGTTTTTATATTATTTTAATTATATAGCTTACAAAACTTAAAATGCTAATTTATTTTTTTTGTTAAAACAAAAAATTAAAGTAGCTAATATTAAAATAAAAAATTATATTTTTAAAACTTTTGTAAAAAAAATCTTTGTTACTAAATTAGCTATAAAACATATTATTTTTATATAAGCAGTTATATATTATTATGCGCATATAGCTGCAAATAATAAAAACTTTTAAAACTTAAAAATTTAACAAAGTTTATAAAACCTAATTTTTTAAATATTATTAGCTATATAAATAACTTTAAAATAAACAGCTTATAAAGCTTTAATAGTTTATTAAAAAATCTTTATTGCAATATAAAAGCAAAGCTTATATTTTTTTTTAAAAATTAGTTTATTTTTAATTTATTAAGCTATATTATAATAATTTTATAGCTAAATATTTTAGTTAAAATTATATATTAAAATTATTATAGCAAAAGTTTTATTAACAAATTATAAAAGCAAATGTTTACAACTATATAATTAAATATGTTATTTGTTTTAAATTTAAAGCAAAATATTATTAAAAATATAGTGCTTTAAATGCTTTTTTAATATTTATTAGCTTTATAAAAAAACTATTTATAAACTTTATTATTAAATTATTTAAAACATTTTATTATAAAACTATTATTAACGCAATATTTATAATAATTAATTAATTTATTAAACTTATACACTTATTTTTTGTTAATACTATTATTATTATTATTTAATTAATAGTTTTATTTTATAAAAAAATAAAATGTTGTTTTAAAGCTTTTACAAATATAATTTTTAATAAAAATTTTGTTTTTATTAATTAGTTTTAGTTAAATTTATGCTATTATTTTAAAATCAAAAAAAAACTTTTAATTGCGTTTTATTTTTAAACCAACAGCTAAACTAAAAAAATAAACTAAATTATAAAAAGCTATTTTTAATGCTTTATTAATAATAAACAAATTAATTAGCTTTAGCTATTGCTGCAAGCTTTTTTTATAATAAATATAGTTATTAACAATATTATTAAAAAGTTGTTTTTTAAAGCATTATATAAATATATTTTAAAATTTAGATTTTTTATTAAAAATAACTTTATTTTAAAAAAAGTATTATTAATATAAAACTAGCTATACAAATTAAAAACTATTTGCAACAAATTAATAAATTAATAGCGCAATATAATTAAAAATATATATAAAAAACTATAACGTTAAATATATTTTTAAAAGTTTTTGTACTAAAAAATTAATAGCTTTATTAACTTAAAACTTTAAATTTTAAAATTATAAGTTAGTTTTTAAGTTTATTAAACTTTTTAAAAATTTAAAAATAATTAGATTATAAGCGTATTGTTTAACACTTTTATATTAATATAATTAAATTTATAACATATTTTTTATATAGTTATTAAAACTTTAAATAGTTAAAACTTTAAATATTTTATTTATGCTTGTATTAAAAAATGCTAAAAACAATTAAAAAATAAAAAATATAATAAAAAAAATAATATATTAAAATAAACTATATTATAAAGTTAAATAAAAAAGCTAGCTAAATAAATATAATTAATAAGTGTTAGTTATTAATATTATTGTTTTTATATTTATTAAAAAATTTAAAAAATAATAAAGTTATAAAAAAAAATAATAAAAATTAAAATTATTTAGGCCGGCGTTTTTAATATAAAAAAACTTTAAAGCTAAATTAATTAATTTTTAATAAAGTTTTAAAACATTAGTTTTAAAAAACGTTAATAAAACTTGAAATTTTAGCGTAATAAAAATCAAACTTATTATTTTAAACTTTAAAAATATTTACGTTTTATTAATAAATTATATATTAATTAAACCTAACTTTATTTAATATTAAATTTAAATATATTATTATGTTTTAATTTATTGTTATAAATATTTTAAAACGTATTATTAATATTAGTTTTAATAAAATTTTTAATTTTTTTAGCAAATTGTTTTATTGCTAAATATTAAGCAGTATAATTAATGTTTAAAAGCTAAAAACGCAATATAATTGTTTAATAATATTAAGTGCGCTATTTTATAGTTTAAGCAAGTTAGCTTTAAATATAAAATAAAAATTATAATAACTATTAATAACGTTAGTAATAATAAAAAAAATAAATAAATATATTAAATAGCGTTATTTAGCTATATATGTTTTATAAGCTAAAAAATGCTTTTAATTATATTTAAGTTAACAAAATAAAATAAATAAAATAAAAAAAAATATAATTATTTTGCTATTTTTAATTTTATTAATTATATTATATGCGGTTTAATAAACTGTAAAAAAATAATAAAAACTTTAGAAAAGCTAAAATTAAGCAGCTGCAATTTTTTTGTAATAAGTTTTTAAACTTGTTTAAAAAACATTAGCATTTGTATTAGTTTTAATTAATAAAATAAAGTTATTATTATTAGCGCAATAAGCTTAAAACATATATTTATTTTATTTAAAAAGTTTAAACATTTAAACAGCTTTAAATTGTATTATAAAAAAAATTTAGATTATAAATAGCAATTTATATAAAAAAATAATATAAAATAATTTATAGCTTAACAAGTTTTGTAACTTTTATTATAGCTAATGCAAAAAAATAAAGTTATTTTTTTATATATATACAAAATTTTTAAAAGCAGGCTAGCTTAAAGCTAAAACGTATACGCTGTAGCGCTTTAATATTAACAACATATAAAAAAACTAGTTATACAAAAAGGCTTTTTACAGCGGCCAAACTTATGTTAACGCGCTTAGCAAATCTAATAACGTTAATAACAAAAAAGCATAATAAAAAAATAATAAATAATTAAAATAATAATTTAAATAAAAAAAATAAATAAATAAAGCTTGAAAATAATTAAAATAAAAAAGTAATCGGCGGCAACTAAAGCTAAAACTAATAAAAAATGCTAGCGGCAGCTAAAAAAAAAAAAAAAAAAAAAAAAAATATAACAAGCTATATACTTTGTTTTCAAATTAGCTTGCTAAATAATTTGCGTTTAAAACAACGCGTTATTATAAGCTTAAATATTTAAAAATTACTTAAAATGCATAAAATTTTTTTATTAGCTAAAAATTTTTATTGTTTATACTAGTTTTTTTATTGTTTACACTTATTTTTTATTAATCTTAATTAATTTTTAACTTTTAATTTTATATTATACTTTGTTATAATTTTATTTTTAATTATATTAGCATTATTTATAACAATATTTAATTTTATATTTAAGTTAAAATAATTTATTATAAAAAAAAAAAATAATTGTTATAATTTAAATATATTATTAATTAAACTACTAATTAAAGTATGCTTTTTTTAATTTTGTTTGCTTATATTATTATAATTTATTTAAATATGTTTTATATACTATTTTTTGCTTTTATAAGCTTTAGTCTTATATAAAACTTATTATATAAAATATATATTATATTGTACTTAACTTTAAAAGACTTTTTAAACGTAACACAAGCTGGTTATTTTAAAGCTATAATAGTTATATATTATAAATAACCTTTAAATAAAAGCTTTAAAATTATTACGTTTAAAAAGTTTCTTAAAGTCAAATACAATATAATATATATTTTGTATAATAAGTTTTATACAAAACTAAAGCTTATAAAAGCAAAAAATAATATGCAGAGCACACCTAGATAAATCATAATAATATAGGTAAACAAAATCAAAAAAAGCATACTTTAATTAGTGGTTTAGTTGATAGTGCACCTGAATTATAACAGTTACTACAGGGTAGTATTATTAAAGTAGTATTAGTATTAGTATTGAAATTTAAATACTACAGTAGTATTAGTAACAGTACATATTATTACTACTGTAGTATTAGTAAATACTACTTACTACTATAATATTACTACTATTACTACAGTAGTATTTAAAAAAAAAAAATTTTTTATTTTTTTAATAAATTTTTATAAAATTCTATGTTTATTAATAAAGAATTAAATAAAAAATAATAAAATATAATTACGTTTTTATTATTAATTAATAAAAATATTTCGAAATAAATCAAAACTTAACTTTAAATATAAATATATTATAATTTTTTAGCTTTAAACTTTTATTTTTATTATTACTATATTTATATTTATTTTTTATTAAAAAAATACTTTATTATTATTATTTATATAATAATAATAAATTTTTTAAATTAAATAACAAAAAAAGTTTAGTTTATATATTAAAAAAAAATTATATATTTAAACTTTACTACTTATTAATTTAAAAAAAAAAAAACGTTAATATAATATATTAAATAAGTTTATTTTTATTTTATTTTTTTTTTTTTTTTTTTTTAAAAATAAATAACTAAATTTTTTTATATAGTTTAACGTATCCCTCAATTGACCGGATCACCTAATTGACCAAATCAGTTTCAAATTCTGTATTATTTTTAAATTTGTTATATTAATCTTTTAATAACTTTTTAAGAAAAAATCGTAAAAATATAGCAAAAACACTATTAAATTCGAAATTAAATAAGAAAAATTATTATATAAACATTTTAAAATTAGCCCCACTATTTAGCTTATAAAGTTAAAAAGAATCCTGTATACTATATCACAATTGTATAAAATGCTTTATAACATTATATTAATGCTATAAACTAAGATTCTAAGCTAAAAAAAAAGAAAAAAAAAAAGATAGCAAAGCTTATGATCTTTCAGAATTAAATATAATACAATTACTACTTTGTAAGTTGTAGTTTGTACGTTTTTTATTAATATAACAATTTAGTAGTAACGCATCTCCCACGTCAGTGGTACACCCAAGTGAGTGGTACACTCCCAATGCTCATACAAAATTCGTCTGTGCTTTATCACGTGACTATTTAATAACTTTACTAATATTAGTGCTATAAACTAATAAATTATACTATTAGATTCGTAATTAAACGTAGATTTCAGAACTATAAAGTACACCTTTATAGCTATTTTTGTTAATTAATTATTAAGCAATACGCTAAAGTAAGCGCTAAAATAATCCCTGCTTAGCGCCCTTTTAGCATATTGCTTAATAACTCGCTTAATAAAATAGCTATAAAATAGTAAAAAATACCACTGAATTCGCCTTTTAGTTACGATTCTAATGGTACTAATTATTTTATTATAGCTATAATATTCGCAAAGTTATTTATACGCCAAAAAGTACTGATTTTTATATATAAAGTAATAAATAAAATCTAACCTAACTTTATAAACTAACTAAATATAGCTTAGCTTAATGTTTTATAGAATTATTTTTGTTATTTAATTTCGAATTTAATAATGTTTTTAACTTAATTTTACGATTTTTCTTTATAAAGTTATTAAAAGATTTATATTAAGATTTTAAAAACAGTACAGAAAAAAAAGTGTACCACTTACTTGGGTGTACCACTAACGTGGGAGATGCGTTAGTTTATACGTTATATTCTTTTATTAAAACAGAAATATAGATTTTAATTTATATTAATGCTAAATATAACGTTTAATTATTATAGCTTTTTCTAATTTTTCAGCTATATTATTATCTAAATAATTTTTTATATATTTATTTGCAGCAACTGCGCATATTTATTTTTTTAATTTAACTAGTAGCTTTAAAGCTTTAAAATATAGTTTATAAAATCGTTTAAATGCAGCAAATGTATTTTTAAAGTTTTTTGCCAAATATTATATATTGTTAAAGTTATATTTTTGCTAAAAAACTTAATATTGCAATATATAATATTTTTTATATAAGCATAATTTTTTTACTTTATTTACTTTGTACTTAAATTTTTTATTAATATTTTTAAGTTTTAAAAGCTTTTAAATTTGTTATAATAATAAGTTGTTATTTGCTTTTTATAATTAGTTAGTATAAAATAAGTTTTTTATTTTATATAATAAAAATAAATTTAAAACGTAGTTATAGCTTTGTTTTTTTAAAATTTTAAATAGTTTTATAAATTATAAATCTAGCTAAATAATTAATACTTATATAAAAAATTTTTTTTTTTTTAAAAAATATTTTGTTTTTTATTTTAAAATTAATTAGTTTACGCTTTTTATTAGCTTATAATTCTTATTGTTTTTAAGCTGCTTTTGTTAATACATATATTATTTTTTAAACTTTTTATATTTGTTTTATTAGTTTTAGTGCTAGCTTTTGCAGCAGCGTGCTAATTTTTTTGTTTAAAAGTTTTGTTAACAATAAGTTATATATATTAGTTTTTAAAGCTATTTTTAAAAAAGCTATATTTAATAATAAATGCTATAATAAGTTATAAACAAAATTTAACGCTAATAAATAAAAACTTTAATTATTTTAATATTTGTTAATATAAAATTATAATTATTAATTAAGTTTTTAATTAATAAACTTAATTGCTTTTTATATTTAAAAGTAATAAGCGCTATTATTATAATGTTTTATTTTAGTTAATTTGTTAATTTTTTTTATAAAGTTTAATATAAAAAGCTTTGCGTTATTTAATAGCTAACAGTTTAACATGCTAAAAAATTAATATAAAAAACAATAGTATTATATTATTATTATTTTTGCTGTATTAAATTTTTTATTTAAAAATATAGCTAACAAACAGTTAAACTTGTTTATAAAAGCTTAAACATAATTATAGCTTTAGCAATTTTTTAGCATATTTTTTTTATTTATTATTATTTGTTTTTATATTGTTTGCAATATTAATATTAAATATAGTAGCTTAAATATTTTGTTTTAAAATATTTTGTTTTTTTAACAATTGTAACAGTTGTACACATATTTTTTAACATTTTGCTTTAAATAAAGCTAATAAAAATCTTGTTCGATTATTTTAATTGTTTTATTTTAATTTAAATAAGCAGTAATTTTAAAATAATATAACTTTTTAATTAAAACTGTTTGCAAAAAAATAATATTATTTAAAGTAGTTTTAAGTATTTATAGCTAATAGTTTTTATAGCCTAACTTTTAAGCTTTGTTTTTTTTTTTAATTAGTTTTATTAGTTTAGCTTTTCTAAGTGCTACTTTATTACTTTTTATAATAGCTATTAATTTTTTTATAGCTTAAAGTTTAATTATAATTAAAATGCGTTTTTTAGCTTTTTATGCTTTTATTATAAATAACTTAGCTGTTTTTTTAAATAAAGCATTAGTTATTACGTTTTTTTTTTTAAGTTTATATTAAAAAATAATATTAAAATTTATTAAAAAGTTAGCTTATTAAATTTAGCGTATTAAAAGCATACGTTTAATTAAAAAGTATAAAAAAGCTTAATAATTAATAACAATAAAAATTTTCTATTTTAAAAGCTTTAAACAATAATGTTTTAAAATTTATATTATAGCTAACATTTTTTTATTTTATATAAAGTAAGCCTTTTTTAGTACAATTATCGTTTTAAAAAAGTATTTTATAAGCTTTTATTTTTTGTTTTTTTGTTATTGCTAAATAATTTTGCTAATAACGTTTTTTAATACGTTAGTTTTTATTTTAATAAATTGTTTTAAGCAAAAAAATGTTAATACTAATGCTTAGTATATTAATTGCTTTATAATTTTAAAAACGTTTTTTTTAAATAACTAGTTTAATAGTTTTATAATATTGTTAACATAATAAATAAATATGCAAATAAAGTTATATAGTTTTAAAAAAAACTAAACTGTTTTAACTTTATTAAAGTTTTTAAACTTTTAATTTATAATAGCTTTAATTTTTGTTAAATTAATTTAAATACTAACTTTAGCTTTTATAATAACGCTTAAATAATTTATTATAATAATGTTAAATTGGAATTTCTTAATATTTTTTTATAATTAAACTTTATACAAACAATAAATAATCTTTTCGCATTGCTTTTAATACTTTTTTTTTAGTTTTAAATATATTAATATATTATTAATATATATATTAACAAATTTATTTAACAGTTTTTATAATTAAATATTAATAAAAAATTATTATTAAGCTAAGCCTACTTTAAAGCCAAAAAAAAAAACTTTTTATTAAAAAACTTTTTGTTAAATATAAAAAGCTATAAAATATTAAAAGTTAATTAATATATATAGCTAATAAAAAGCTTTAATAACGTTAAATTTAAAATATTGTTTTATATTTTAGCAATTATAAATAATACTATTTAAATTTAAAGCTAAAACTATTTTGTTTTTTAGGTATTAATTTTGCTAGTAGTAATTAATATAAAACCTTTGCTTTTATAAATGTAGCTTAAAAACAAATAAAACTAGCGCTGCATTTACTTTTATAGCCGGTTTAATAAAATTTATTTTTAGTAATTAATTTACTACTTTTTTTTTTAAAAGTAAATATTAAATTAAAATTTAATATTTTAAAAGCTTATTATTTTATACTTTTTTGTTAAGTTTAAAAACTATATTGTATTTTAGTTGTAATAAAAATAAAATATTTGCTTTTTTTTTTAAAAAAAAACTTTTTAAATATGCTAATAGTTTTAAAAAAAAACGTTAAACTAAAATTATGTGCTTAAAATTTTTGTTTATAAAAAACAGTATACGCTTTTTATTATGCGTTTTTTAAAGCTTAACTGTTTTTATATTTATAATTTTTTTGTTTTTAAATAATTTTATAAACTTAATAAATATTAGTTTAATTAGTATTTTTAGCGCTAGCTTAGCTTATTATTAACAATTTAAATTATTTTTAACTTGCTTTATAATTTTTTAAATTATAGCTTAGTTTTTTATTTTTTTTGTACTTATTGTAGCAGCAGCTAACTTTTTTTTTTTTTTTTTTTAAAATATGCAATACTTTTTTTTTAAAGCCTAATTTTATTAGTTTATATTTTGTTAAACGCTAAAATTAATTTAGCGTTTAGTTTTGTTTAATAATTAAATTTAAATAGCTAAAAAATATTTTGTTAATATAAATTAATTTTTAAGCTATATTAAACATTATTTTTTGCAGTTTAAAAAAAGGTTATGTTTAACAAGCTAATTTATATTAATTATAACTTTATAATTTATATTTGTTATTTAAAATATTTAGTTTTTAAAACAGCAGCTATTAATTTTTAAAATAGTTATTAAATACTTTTTTATTAAGCTTGCAGTTTTTTTGCAGTAGTTAAACAAAAGTATTAGTTAATTTAAATAAATTATTTAACCCATAACACAAGCTAGTTTCGCACACAAGCAAGTTTCGCACTTTTTTTGAAGTACCTTGTAAGCCAATTTTCTATACAAAAATACTTACACCACTTTTTAATAACTCCGCGAAAATAGGTCGTACAACAAAATAATTAGTACTATTAGATTCGAAATGAAATAACGAATCTAATAGTATTTTCTTTTATTTTCTAACTATTTTATTTAAGGCGTTATTAAAAACCACGCTAAAATAATCCCTGCAAATTTGTTTTTCGAAGCTATACGCCTAAATAAAATAGCTACAAAATAAAAGGAAACACTATTAAATTCGTTACTTCATTGCAAATCTAATGGTACTAATTATTTTGTTGTACGACCTATTTTCGCGGAGTTATTAAAAAGTGGTGTAAGTACTTTTGTATAGAAAATTGGCTTACAAGGTACTTCAAAAAAAGTGCGAAACTTGCTTGTGTGCGAAACTAGCTTGTGTTATGGGTTATATGTTAAATTATTATTTAATTTGTTTAACTAATTTTTTATTTATTAATAAATTTGTTTATGCTTTAGTATTATATAACGTAATAATTTTTATTTTAAAGTTATTTATTTATAATTATATTTTTTAATTAAATAATATTAACTTTTTTTAGCTATTTATTTTAATTAATAAAAAAAATAAAACTGTTAAAAAAATTTTTAATAGTTTTGCTAATTTTTTAAGTTATTTAAGCTAAATAAATTGTTATTTGCTTTTTTTTTAGTTAGCTAAACTTTATTTATATTTGCTTGCTTTTTAAAACAGTTAACTATTTTATATTTTAGTTTGTTATATTTAAAGCATATATTATTGTTTTAATAAACTTTTTTTTTTTTGTTAATTAACGCTTGTTTAAGTTAGCTAGCTGTTTTAATAAAATTAGGTTTGTTAAAAACTTGCTGCAAAGTTCTTGCAGCTAAAATGCTAGCCTTAGCTTTAGCTTTACAGTTGGCATTAATTTTTTAACGTTATTAAAAAACGTATTTGTAATTAAATACAGCTTTAGCTATTTTATTATAAAAGCGTTTATAAATTATGTTTAAATTAATATTAGCTTTAAAGATTTTGCTGCTTAAGTTTATATTAATATAACTTTAAAAAATTTAAAGCTATTTGCTTTTAAGTAGCTTAAACTTTTAAACAAAACTGTTAAACTAAAAAATAAATTAATAAATATTATTATTTTTATTAAGTTTAAAACAAAAAATTTTTAGTTTTTTGTAAGCTAAAACAGCTTAATTTAAATTATAATAAGCTGTTTTTAAAATTTAAATTAATTTAGCAAATTTATTAAATAAACGTTTAACAAAACAAAATTAAATTTTAATAAATTTTTTAACGTTTTTTTTTAATAAAGATATTATATAACGCATACAGCTTTGTTTAATACAAAAAATAATAAAATCTTTTTTTAATTTATCGGCTAATTTTTTAAGCTAGTTGTTAAAAAAGTTTTTATTGCTTACAAATTTATTTAAGTTTGTTTTTTAAGTTTTCGCTTTTTTTTTGTAGTTTTTGCTAGCTATATTAATTAAATAGCTAATAAGTTTAAACATTTTTTATGCAGCTATATTTATAAATTTAAAGCTAATGCTATTAAAAGCGCTGCTTTTAATGCTTTCGCGCTATTATTTATTTAATAAAAACATATTAGCTTAATATTAAATTTAAACTTGCAACTACTTAATTAGCTAATAAAAACGCTAAATTTTGTTTTAATTATTTTTAGCTATAGTTTTTAGCGTAAATATTACTTATTTTTTTTTTAGTTTAATAGCGTTTAAAAAAGCCTTTGTTTTTTTTTTTTTTTTTTTCGATTAACTAAATTAATATATTAATAATTAAATCTTTTAGTAGTATACTTTTTAGCGCTATATATAATTACAGTTTTACAAATCTTTTTAAGTTTATAATAAGCATTAAAAAAGTTTTTTAAAATAGCATATAATTATATTAAATAGTTGCATTTGTTTTTTAGTAATTGCGTGCTAACCAAAAAAAAAAAGTAATATTTTTGTGTTTTATTTACTATAGCAAAAAATAAAGTTTTATATTTAATAAACGCTTAACAATAAAAATAAAAAAGCTTAAAATAATGTTACAATCGTATAAAATGCTTTACAACATTATATTAATTGTTACGGTCAGGTAATTCACGGAAGGCTTGGCTTCGCGATAGAATATACGCTATTCGTATTGAATCTAAGTATGAGAAAGAAGAAAGGGAAAGTGAGAAATGTGTGTGTGGGGACCACACACTAGTATGTGTGGTGTGTGGGGCTGTGCTGCAGGCAGCACAGCCATTACACCGTTACTTTAATGCTATAAACTAAAATTCTAAGCTAAAAAAAAAAAAAAAAAAAAAAAAAACAGCAAAGCTTGCAATCTTTCAGAATTAAATATAGTACAATTACCACTTTGTAGGTTGTAGTCCGTGCGTTCCTTATCAATATAACAGTCTGGTGGTGGTCTATGCGTTACATACTACTTTATATATAAAAATCAATACTTTTTGGCATATAAATAACTTTGTCAATATTATAGCTATAATATAATAAATAGTACCATTCAAATTGTAACTAAAAAAACAAATCTAGTAGTATTTTTATCTATTTTATAACTATTTTATTAAGCGAGTTATTAAGCAATACGCTAAATAAGCGCTAAGCAGGGATTATTTTAGCGCTTATTTTAGCGTATTGCTTAATAACTAATTAACAAAAATAGCTGTAAAACTATACTTTATAGATTTGAAATCTACGTTTAGTTACAAATCTAATAGTATATTTTATTAGTTTATAAAGTAAAAACTAGTAAAGTTATTAAATTATCACGTGATAACGCACGGACAATATTTGTATAGCAAAAAAAGTGATCTGGTTAATTAGGTGATCCGGTCAATTGGGGGATGCGTTAATATTTTTATAATATATATAATTTATATTTAAAAAGTGACGGTTAAGTAGTTGTGCTGCTTGTAGCATAGCTTTACAACTGGATTTTAGCTGTACTACACACATACTGGTGTGTGTGGCTTATACACACATTTTTTTTAGTGTTCTTTTTTTTTTTTTATATGTAGATTTAATACAAATAAAGTGTTTTATTGCGAAGCCAAGCTTTTTGTAAATAATTTAACCGTGATATAAAATAAAATTAATGTATTTTTAAACGTAGTTTTTTATTTTTAAAAAAAAAAATAGGTTAAAAAATTAAATTTTATATAAATATTAAAAAGATTTTAAAAAAGATAATTTATAAAAATTTAAAAATTTAAAATTTTTTAAAAAAAGTTTATATTGTTAAAAAATACTGTTTTTTTTTTTTTTTAAACTTATATAATTTGTTTAAAAACTATTATTTTTTTAATAAAGTTTCGATTTATAAAAATTTTATAAAACAATTTATATAACTAACGTATTTTTTAATTAACTTGGCTACTTTTAAAACTTATATAAAAATTGTTATTTAATTTTTTAATAACTTTACAAATATTATAGCTGTGACGTATAAACTACTACTAAACTGTTATATCGATAAAGAATGCACGGGCTATAATTTATAAAGTGGTAATTGTATTATATTTAATTTTAAGAAAATTGCAAGCTTTGCTGTTCTTTTTTTTTTTTTTTTTTTTTAGCTTAAAATCTTAATTTATAGCATTAATATAATGTTGTAAAGCATTTTATACAATTATAACAATAACTATTAAAATGTAGTTTGAAATTTTAAACTAATAACTTAACAAAAAATTCAAAAATATTTTTGTTTATTTTTTAGCTATTTTTTTAATAGTTATATTAAAAACTACGCTAAAATTTTAGCGTAGTTTTTTGTAGAACCCTAAATAAAATAGTATTAAAATAAACAAAAATATTTTTAAATTCTTTATTAACTTATCAGTTTAAAATTTCAAACTACACTTTAATAGCTATAATATTTGTAAAGTTATTAAAAAATTAAATAATAATTTTTATATAGGTTTTAAAGGTGGCCTATTTAATTAAGTGGCTAAGTTAATTAAAAAATACGTTAATTCGTTTAAAAACTTTTTTTTTTTAGTAAAATTATAAATTTATTTATAATTATTAAATATAAAATAAATATTAAATATATTTTAAAAAAAATTATTATTAAAAAAGGTTTTTTTTAATATTTTTTAAATAAATAAATAAATAAAAATAAAAACTTTTTTTTTAAAAAAAATACTACTTTAGTAAATTAGTATTACTACTATTAGTATTAGTAAATACTAGTGTAGTATTAGTATTAGCTATTACTATACTACTATAGTATTAGTATTAGCTGTTACTACTACTACTGTAGTATTAGTATTACTAAATACTACTGTAGTAATACTAATTTGCAACCCTGGTTATAATGTTATAGAGGTTTAGCCTTGCGAGGCGTCGGGCTTGTTACTATTATATGGGGTCGGTGGCAAATCGGAGTAGTAGTTCCGAGATATTAACACATTCTAGGTAGACAGTTTAAACCCTCAAAACGAGACGTACTTGAGGGGCCGCATATGGCATACACACACAATTCAATTACCATATTTTCACAATAAGTGGAATGCGTTTCTTCCCCCCTCAATCTCCCTTTTCTTTTGTTTTGCCCTCACTAGATTAAGGGGTAGAAGGGAGGGCATCAGTTTCACGAGCAGGGGGTAGCCTACGTTGGCCACCCATATTATTAGTTTGGCTGCCGACCCTACTTGGCTCTACGAAATCACCCCAAACATTTAATAGATATTATGTTTACATGTACTGTTGGCATCATGTATTGGTTGGTTTTAGTAACTAACACATTCGCGTTTTCGTACTGTGTATACTAAGCTTAAGAGTCGATCGGGGAGTACGTGGCCGAGAGTATACCACTCTTGGTGTCTTGTGTACTCTCAAAGCAAACCATTTATACATTGTGATGAGCGCTATGATTTCTTTGCCAGCTGAACATGTTTGTGCGCATAATTACACTACATCGCTTCTTACTCTACCATGGCTAGGCACCTTTACGGCTACTTCAGCCCTATTCAGATGCGGATCTGGCCAGGTTGTTTTTAGTTTCCTGTCGGGATCTATGGTAAATGAGAACCCTTTATTAATGCGACTAGAGTGCGGATACTGTGCGGGTAGTTCTAGATGCATAACGAGGTAGTATTCTTTTCCGACCTATAAATATAAACGAACCAACCGGAACAATGATTCGGCACTAAGCGATCGACACCGATATATTTTACTTCTGATCTAAGTTGCTTCCCGTCAAATCCCATGCGGCTAGTTTCGGCTAACCTTAAAACTAAGGCCGGTTCTGCACGTTGCACGCTTCCAGCGCCTTGTAAAAGTTGCCCATCGCGAATAGAGGACGTAGTTAGTTAGGCACGTCCGTGTTGGGAATTAGGACCCGCCAAATGCTAAGTCGGCTACCGACAGGAAAAATGCCTTAGCACATTAAGCTCACAAGCTCTTGATCTTCGAATGCTACCTCTGTGTCTACAAAGTTCTCCAAGGGCCTCGGGCGGAGTCTTCAACTAACCCACACATCGACCGAGCACCGCCAGCGTCACCCTGCGCAAAGTTGCAGCATGTTTTTCTTTTCTCTGCTCTCCCCTCATTTTTCTCGGTTTCAGTCTTTCTTACGTGACTCTCTAATAGCATCTATACGCCGACACCGACTGAACCTTGTTCACGTCCACTTTATCTGTCACAATTCACAATATTGCTGGGGCCTAGAATCCGGCGCTAACCCCCATCGTTTAGGCGCTTAGGAAAGTCAAGGGATTGATATCCATAACTCGCCGGGATGTTACCAACGTCCACACAAGCATGCGGCAGAAAGCCCGTACAGTTTGCGTAGCAAATTCAGCGTGATGAGGTAGCCCCGTATTCCAATATCAAGCCCACCAGCATGAGGCTACTAGTTGAGCGCATTATCCGGGTTATGAATGTAGGGATTTCAGCGGCCCTAATCAACTGTAGTGGAGACTCTTGTTCATATATTGCGGCTTAGAGCTTTAGGGGTCTAGACCCGCGGTAACCCCGGAATCACATGGGGTAGATCGGGTAGATCGGGTAGTCCCACTACGTGAACCGCGGTTCCACATGGTTTAGTTCGTCCTCGTTTTACCACTTAGAGTAAGTATCGTGGTGAACACAAGGGCTTCACGAGGTAGATCCTGAATAAGTACTGACTATAACGGCGGTTTTTCTTTAGAGACAAAATCTTTTAATTCATTATTAACATAATGATTATGCTTGTAGTTGAAGAAGTATAAAAATGATGAGCAGATTCTATTGATTGTAGATCCAACAATTAAATTATATGGACTAGTGGACCGTGTAGTTGGCCGATTTGGGAAGTAAGGCGTATACAGTGCGTGAGGCTCTTACAAGAAGCGGTAACATACAATGCATTTATTTAGTTTCTTCAAGGCCTCTGACCCCCATTTTGATGCTCTAGTTGAGACCTAGGGATACCCACGAGACTATCGGAGGTGTAAACAACTACATACCCACAGAAAGGTAAGTTGCCACGATACCAAGCATGAGTATACCTCCTAGCAGATGTATGCGGCCCAGTAGCCCGACCCAAAATCATTGTACTGGTCATGGTCTAACCGTATAGTATTGGAATAGTTCTACGCAAGAGTACTACTATCAATAATTGCTTTCTTGCTGAGGAACATCAGCGAATCCGCCATAACGACTTAAATAATGAAAACCTTAGTTCTTGAGGTACTAACTCTAGGATAATATTTTCTGAGCGCCGATTCATAACTATTTCCGGCCCTGATAGCCCGTGTACACATGTCTAGTGGGAGGCGGTGACGAAATGGTGCCATTTCTGCATGTCATTATTTGCCTCTCTGCAGACTGGGTATGGACAGACGACGAAGGGGGCCAGTCTAGAACTTCATCGGACATGCCGAGAGATATATCACCCATGGCCGAATAAGATGTGATAAGCTAATTGAGGTATCAAATATTAGTATAAATAATAAGAAGCTGCTCGCGGGTAGATCATGTATCCTAATCCTCACCAGACACAGAGAACGAAGTCGACAAAGATCTCCTCTAACTATCACTTCTTCTGTACTTACCCTCTTCCCTGAGTACCTCTTCACCGGCTCACATTTCAATATGCCCAAAATGCCCAACATGTCCAACAACAAGAGGGTCGCCTCTCAACCTAGAAACACACGTGTAATTATCAATGAACCAATGGGTAATCTACGCCTATCACAGGTTTCGCACACAGTTGGTTTGAACGCATATATTGGAAGAGCATAAACGTCTACTCGAGTCCTGGCGGTGCGCTATACGCGAGCCGGCCACCTCGACCAGGGCTCGAATAGCTGCCTAAACTAAATAAAAGCAAAAAATCACTACCCAGAACGACCCTCCCTTCCTTCCTTCTAGCCCATGGCTGCCGCAGCCCCAAGGAACGGCGGGCGGGATAAAAAACCTCCGACCACCCTAAAAACCACCCCCTTCGTAGGAGATGGAAAAGTGAGGTGACGAGAAAAATCCCTCGCGGGGAACACGCGGCGAAGCGGCCCCTATATAGGGGCCAGCCGGGTCCGTGCGGGTGCTAACCTGTCTGGGCGTAGAACACACCGTTTCACACTTCAGAACTCCCAGGATCCCGTCCAGACTATCACTGTGTGGGTTGCCCGAGGGTCCGAGGGATATGGTAACAGGGATCTGGTGAAAGGCATCCAGCTCGGCTGGAGAAACGGTAGAATTCGCACCCAGGGAGTCCAAAGGGGTACAAGGTCCGTCTACACGTTTGACGACGAGAAAGTGACCAAGATGAGCCTTTTCACCGGATATCGTGTCGACAGCATTTCGTTTACTACGACAAGAGCTTCATTTCAAAAGGGGGGGTCTTCCGGGGGGGGTGGAGGGTTAGGGGTGAAGTTGAGGAGGTGCTGTAATTCATGGACATCATACGTGTAGTTTGGGTTTGAGTTAGAATTTTTCGGGTAGAGCCATTGTCTCAAACATCAATACCATTTGAATGCGCTTTAAATATGCCCTCATGCAGTAATTTAGCTCTACTTCGCCAAACGTTAACAGATTTCGGGTTCCCTAGGAGGTATCGCCCAAACAGCTAGGCGCTTAGAGAAACGTTATAAAAATGAACTGTGGTGAATTTAAAACGAAGTACAGTATGACATTCTTTCCATATATTCCCCTTGTACAGCTTGTGCCTTTGGTACTAGTTCAGTCAGTATTATCTTCATGCAATAACAAGCATTCGGTACCATATCCACGTCATGACACTTTCTGCCAAGGCTCCAGAAACCAGGCATGATTGCCTAACTTATCAGCTGGCCGCAAAATCTTGAAGCAATCCGGTCCCTCAAGATAGTGTGTATCCCTCCGAATCGTCGTCCGAATGGTTACAATATCGTTGGCGCCCACCCGGTCGTCATTGGTGAAATGATAGGTATATGAGCGTTGTATTTGCTACTTGACTTCGTGAGTAAAGTAGTAACCCCTCCTTACATATATGATGCGGTGCCTATGCCCTTATTTCTTGTAGGGTATGTAAAGCGGCTCCTTGACCCTATTCATTTTCAACGGTCGGTAACCAAGGATATTTTCAATAGCATTAAAAAAAGGAAATTGCGAAGGCTCTCCAAACAGACAGGCAAAGCGCGTCTTCACTCATATAACGCGATCGAGTTTGTCGAGATAAGGGAGGCTGGTACACTCCATCCCTGTTATTATCCAAGTATAAGGGGGGTGAGTGATAAACATCTGTTGTTACGCGAGGAGCCTAATCTAATAACAACTGATATCCTTCGCTTATGACATGATATCCTATTTGTCCTAGTTTAGAAGGTGTGGCAACCCCCATTCTTATAGGTACACTAGATCCCCAGGCATTCTTTTCTGCCCGTTGATTTCATCCTGAATACACCTATTATGTGCTACACTTTCACGGGTCTCTACTCCATTTGACAGAGTTTGGGCGCAATATGACAGGGAATTTGAAGGAAAAAAAAGGAATCTCGAAGACCAGACGGGTGGCAATCTGTTAGGGGGGAGTAAATCTGAAGAGATCCCTAATATAGAAAAGTCGCATAAACTATAGCCCCGCCGTTATGCATAAATATTTTTGTTCTATCCCTTAAATTGTAAGTAAAATTTGGATTTTAGATAATATAAATATACTGCCCGAGATCACCTCTGTGGAGTGTAGTGTACTGGTTCACTTCATTTAATAGGTTGCAACTCGGCTCCTTTACGAGACTATGGATATCCAAGAAATAAGGGTTGGCATGACTCGCCAAAATGAACTGATCTATCAGTTAGGGGAAAGCGTCTTCCCTCTTCTGAACAGAAAGCCAAGCCCTCGTTCTCCGTATGCGCTAGAGCAATCGAGACTAGGTCAGAGATTCAATAAGCAAGAAATACTTGACCTCCTCAGTCCAATCACGACTAAATACGCTCATCATATCCAACACATAGTCAACGCTGTCACACAAGCCTCTCATACCCAAATTACCGAGCCAGTCAGAAGACGCATCGAAGTATGGGCGACGAACCAACGATCAGACAAACTATGGATCCAAGGTCCGTACGAAAGAACACACCCAAGCCACACAACCTTTACTGCTATGTGTCTCGTTGCCCTAGCAAACAATAGCAACATCCCCTGTCTCTCATACTTCTGCTCTCTTGGAGTGCACGATACTGCAGAGGGTTTATATCCGACAAGTCAAGACACGCTCACGGACATGGTCAAGTCGTTCGTTGTCCAGATTCTTCTACTATTGCCTGATGATATGGAAGCAACACCAAGCTTATCTCGGTCGAGATTTGAGAAACTGCTCAACGATCCACTAGATATTGAGGAATCCATGCTATTGTTTCGCGATTTGCGCGCTCTCACGCCGCCATACATCCACTGCGTGATAGATGCCGCGCAAGAACTAGAGGATCGCGGCGACCCGCGCCACACTCACAGTCTCTATCACGCACTATGTACGGTCCTCGATATCCCTAATAGATCAGGCCATCACGCGCCGGTTCAAGAGAGAGTGGTGAAAGGCTGCATCACGAGCGAAGGCTACGTCGAAGTGCTTGCGGTCCTCGCGGAGCGTGCAGATATCGGTAAAATAGAGGTCGACACATCCGAGGAGCTTCGAGCTCAGGATGGGCCGGTCTCGCAGTGGGATTAGTATGTTTGCAATTCATGATAAACACGCGATCTAGTGAGTGATTAGAGGAAGGCGGCAGATTTAGCGTTCAGTTCTAGAGTGTATCGATGTTGTTGTATATAGACGAGGGATACGTAAATCGTCTTAAGAAATAAGAATCATGGGTACTACATAGGTGAAAACAAAGGGGAGTATATATCTCTAGCATCCGGCTCGATATTCTAAAGGTAGAGTCACATGCATCTTTCTGGCACCTTAGATAGACACATCTAATAGATTGGCGAAATAAGACGGCTTTAGATCCTGGAGTATTTCAAAGTCGTGCCGTAGAATCTCGGTTAGTGACCTTTCGAAGATATTGAGCTGAACAAGCCGAGGATTGTAAACTCATCTAGACATGCGCAAGAAACACTACAAGGTGCGCCTTGTAGCCAATAAAAGAAGGCTCGTTTATATTAAACTAGTTATAAAATATTCCTTAAAAGGGTACAAAAGGCACGATAGGTAATACTACTATAGGGTTATATGCATCCTATGAAGTTTCGGTTGCTAGCGAAGATTCCATATTTACCATCCTTTAATAGTCCTTGATAAATAGTATTTAATAAACTACTCGAGCACCTTGCAAAGTTTGGTGTTTAGAGAAATACGCGTTCATGTGATAGAATGATGTATAAATCGTTAATCATAATCAACAATGAACGGCGTCAATTTTTCCGTCAGATTTAAGTACCATTCAGCCTATAAAATATGATCTCATGCATGCTTTAATGTGTCATTTTCAGTTTTAGTTGCCCGTCAGTCGGATCTTTCCGTAGTGTTACATGGAGCGTCTTCGCGAATTTCTCCATGCCACTAACCTTATCAACCCGGGTGGCTGCTGCTTTGATAGCCTCGATACTATGGGGCTCAAGGCCGTGATAGATCCAAGGCAAGCTCGATGTCTTCCATAGCACGCAATCGCTACCACGGCAGATCCACATAGTCAACATCAGGAATGCCGCGGCGAATAACCAGTCCACTGTTAACAACGAGACCCACGGCCACCGAACCTCGACAATAGTAATTGTCGCGTAAGATCGTCCCGGGACGGGGATTCCGTCTTTTTCACGCATATATTTACTGAGCCGAGCTGCTATCCTAGGCATGAACCATGACAGACCCCCATTGTCCGCGATATTTTGCAATTGGCTATCTCCAGCGGTCAGAGATGAATCCGAGCCGCGAAAGAATTCCTGTTTGAATTGAACACCGGTAGTATTCGATACGAAATTTCTTTTGTCGTCCGCGAATTTATCAACTGCTATAATTGAACCCTGAAACAGGATGCTAACCTCCCGAAACTGTTCTATGTCAAATTTGTCAATCCGAAATGCTTTAGGGGAAAATGTTTCATTGCTGAGATTCGAAATTTGTCTATTTCCCCCATCTAAATCGACCCAGGAAAGAAAAATTGGTGAGTAAGAGACTTGACCACCGAACAAAGTTTGACCTGATGCATTGAAGGACCACGACCCATATCGTTCGCCGGTTGCCTTCAACGCAGGAACACCGTTGGAGATTGAATATGAATATCTCTTGACACAGGGAATCAGTTGACAGGTAGTCGCTTCTTTTATCGAGAGTTTCTCGTTGCGTCCTCTATGGAGTTGGATGTAGCAAAACCTTAGTAGGGGGACACTCTGTGTAGACACGTTAAGGCCATTGTTGTCGACATAGACTTGGTAAGGAATGGATGCTCCAAATAGGTGACTCGGGTACTCGAGATCTGAGGGGTAGCTATAAGACTTTGAAAGGCTTAGGGAAACGGTTCCCGTAATAGTAAAGGAAGAAGGGTCGATATCACACGGGAAAGCGGTAGGAAAATAGAGCGAAAATTCCCCCCAATTTACATAGCGACGGGGTTCAGTGCCTTCAGCGATTGATTCCAGTGCTTCCCTCCCACGAGAAGCATCCCAGGACAGAGAAAAATCAGGTAATCCAATGTCACTTGTCCTATTCTAACAGGGGGTGCACATCGCCAAGCTTTCGAAATCGTCCCAAGCACAGTTCCCGGTTGGACACCGGACTGCCGCAAAGCCTTCGGCTTCACTTTCAAGATCCCATAATGAGGCTATAACGTGATTCGTCATGTCTGATCTAGAGCGGGATGTATTACCCACTACGAAAGATGTTGCTTGAAGTATGTTTGAAGCTTGAGCGGCAGCATCCGTAGCGATTATCTCTCGAGTTGGGTAACTTAGAAGTTGTTGCGCAAATGGATCCAAAGCCAGAGCGAAAATAGAGACCATGGCTCCCATAGAGACCAAAGACCAAGTATGGGGGGTGGCCAGAATTACGACGGAGCCCCAAGGGCCACGGCTTGCGTCGTCAAAGAGCTGCGTATCCAGTAAACTCTTCCCATTTGTGTTCTGGAACCATCGCCACTTGAGCTGGCTTATGGCTCCCGCTACAACAACAAGAAGTGCCGATTTTGAGAAAGTCGTTAGGATTGAAATAAGAGCGTTCAAGGTGATGCCGTAGATAAATTGTGGTGGCGGTCGTTGGTCGTAGATCTTAAGTAGGACGAGGGTCAAGGCAAAGCAGACACCGCTTAGGATGATCGATAATATCTCCCACAGCCATGTGTCAGACCATATTTCCCCATAGCTTTTATGTCTGGCAGGCATGAAGGGAGCTCGCTGTCGTATGTAGTTATACTAATATCGCCGAAATTCTTGTGATGTTGAAGAATATTTAGTAAGGTCCTGGATTTGGGATGATGAAGGGCAGTTTGCTATTAAAAGTGGAAGTCTGTGGATGTCTTAGGGGAAAAGCTTTTCGAATCGGCAAAGACATTAGGAAAGTTTCTTATAGATCTGTCTTAGGGGGTGGCTGATAACGAGTCTTTCTTGTGCGAAGAACGCCAATGGCAGCTCGTCGCAAAAACGATTGTGATACCGCTATGCGCCCAAAATACGATGAGAACATGACCAGAATAGCAGGCCGAGAATAGGGTTTCAATGCCCAACCAAGCCTATAGGCCCCCAACATACCTAGGTAGTTAGGGCCTCCGCGCCGCTTTCAAATTAGTAACTAATACCCCAAAGACCCCCCCAATACCACTCACAGCCTCTTTGGTCCGTAGGATTTCAAAGTTGAAAGCATTAATTGAACTAGAAGCCCCTTCTACCTAGGGGCAAGGAGGCCTTCGTTTTTAGGGGGCCGCACAGGCTACCCAGGTTAGCGTCTTGGAACCTAACCTAGTACCAAGACCCCAAATACCTTGAACCTCCAAATGTCGGATTCGGGGGTTATGCAACGAGCTATTCAAGCACCATTGAGGGGATCACATATTGGCATTCAGCGTGTTTAATATGCTGTCGGCATGGGATGCTAAAGAGACGGTTAGATTTGCATGCCCCGGATTGGAAAATCTACCTATGAACGTCCGGTTAACTATTTCTAATATTTTTTCTGAATGGGGACTTTGGTAGCTCAACCAAACCTTGGAACGTTAGCTTAGATATAAGGCGACTAAAGCAAACTAAAGGCTATCATGATCACGTACAGGTGTTTGCATTTGTGATGTCGAAAGCCCTGCCTCTAACTTCTCCCTCACTCATTTGCCTAAGGTTTTGACGGGCAGCTGCAAGTTGGCCAGACAAGTCTGGGAGCTGCCGCCTGGGCCCATGATTCCAGGTCGTCCAAGATAATCAACCGCAACGAGTTCCGAGTAACCGTCGATCTCGACGTAGACAAGGCCAACAGGCGGAGGGTTAGAAATTTAGGCGTTTACTACGTCTAGGTTAGATAAAGTGCTGCCATCAAGTTGTAGACCGGCCAGCTTGGCTAATCCGAGTCCGATGATCCATACTGGGCCTGGCGGCTAACCCCCTAATATAGGGATGAACACTTCAATCGTTAAATAAGCCCGGAACAGCGGAAACGCTTGCACAAAACAAAAGAGCAATGCTTTTGCGTTAAAGTTTTAAAACAGCAGAAGCACTTACATAAAGCAAACAGAATTGTAGCCCTCAATAACATCAGTAACCCATATTACAAAGTCGCATTGATCCCTATAGGTTACAGTTCGCGTTCACTCCAGATCTCTATGCTCGTGACATCAAATTCGACCAACCAGTCCCCTCTCCATGCGCTCACTGTGTATGACATTGTATCATCTTCTTCCCCGCCAGTCTGATGTCTTACTGCGGCCTGACGCAGTCCATCTCCTAACGCCAGCACCATACCCCCTCCTCGCCCAAATGTGACACTACCACCATCATCGGCAATACTCCAACCAGGCCTACCCACCACTCCTTTGGAGACTCCATGCGTCGGTTCCAATTGGAACAGAGCGCATCGCTCTTGGCCCGCGTTGTGCGGGTTAACTTCCGTCTGAATGCTTGTCGCATCGGATCGGGGCTGAGGGGTGAACAAGCCGAAGGTGCAGGGCTCACCTGATTCTAGCGTACCAGAGATAACAAGTACGGCCTCGTCTGGGGCGGCTTGTATGGCGCTTATTAAGGCCGCCGGGGTGGGCGCATCTACGTCTGTGATGGCAAAGTGGTGGGTGCGATAAAACCAGCCGAAGTAAACGGAGGCGGCAAGGAAGGTGCTTAGTTGGCTCTGCAAGGGGCGATTCAGAATGACGGCTCCCTTCTCTAGAGAGGGAGGGACCTCGGAAGCGTCGAGGACGTCGATGGTACTGCTCTTGTCCAGAAATGCAGTCGAGAGCAGGCGATAGAATGGCGCAAATAGATATGGCGCGTCATTTCGCAGCCCGCGCTCAAACATGGGCCATGTTATCACACCAACGCCTGAGCTACCCCGGCCTTGGCTGAAGCACACGCCTAGCGCCCGCGCTGCACTGGTGAACCCTGATGGATCGGCTGGCGGCTCAAATTGCATCGCTAGTAAGAGCTTCGCGAGAATCTCAAACCGGTCTATTGGGATGGCGAGTTCATGCAGCGAGGCGATATCATTCTCTGCACTTATGAGTTTCGCTATTGGTCGGAAGGTATCTCGGTGAACAGGCGAGTGACTAGGGTGATCAATCTCCTGCGTGGAGTAGAGCACGTCTAACAGGTCGTGGTTGATCTCGTCCCCGTCATCATCAAGTTCTGATGAATGTGCGAGTCCAAAATCATTATGGCGATGCTCGCGAATTGGTGTAGCGAGGCTCTGGAAGATCAGCCTGTGGTGGTCTGTTCCAGTTCGGAAGCAGGCGTCGAGTCCTTCCTCGATGAAAGACTTGGCACGGTCCGGAAGAGCCCAGACTAGGCCGCGTACGAGCTCATCTCTAGAAAGACCCTGTGATGAATGGGGGATGGTGCCGAACAAGTTGCTCTCGTTCTTGCTCAGGAAAGGAAGAGTGCTTAGGGATGCAATGCTATTATAGATGATCTTTCCTGCTAGACTCCCTTCAGCAGAGTGAGGTAGCTTCGCCTTTGACTGTAATAGGCTAACGAAAGTATATTCTGTCAATAAAGAGGCATCTGGAGAACTGCTATTGTTATGAGTGCCCAGAGATCCGAAAATGCCATCAAGTGCGAGCTTTTCCTCATCGTAGATAGCATAGCTGTTGTTGATTCTGTCATTCAAACGCGCTATGATGCCCTCTTTCGTCAGCGCGCCCTGTCTGACCCAGGCGTCAATCTTCTTGTTTGCCCAGTCGTCTTCCATACTGTTTGCTTGTATGCGGATTGATGTTGTGTAAGACTGAAAGAGAAGTCGTTCAATTGTAGAGGGGCGGTCAAATAAAGGGACGTTAGGATTGAATACGCTGATACGATTAGAGACAGAAGCAGTAGGTGCTCAAGTCGATGCAGGCACAGGGAGCCTACTTTATACCGCGTATAATGTAACATATGTGCGAAATGGTAGCCATCACGTACGATGGTGATCCTTGTGGCTGCTTCTGCGGCACAAGACACTGACTAATCACATTACCTAAGTAGTTGTAGGATCAACTTCTGCTCAATTGACCAATCACGTTTTAAGTTTAGGCCAAACTCGCCTACTATAGTGCGGATTGGCCAGGAGACAGATGCCAAAATAGTACCATCGTTTAGTTTCAGAATTGATTCCTCTCCGCACCCCGTGATAAATGCGCTTCGCCACAGTATGCTGCGAAAGATAAGTGCGTCGATCGATGGTTCATCGAACACTATGGGGTTGTCAAAGTAAAAATAGAATATCGTGTAGCCCGTTTAGGTAAACAGACGGCTCACGGCTCGCGGCAGGAGGTACTGGGGGTACTATAATTGTTAATATCGTATGCTCGTTGTGCTGGTCTTTTATTCACAGTATGGCACGACGTCTTCCAACGCCTAATAATTAATTTAGCATGCTTAGAAATACTAGAAGCAAGAGTTGCTTTAAATCGTGTCTTGCAAAAAAAAAACCTCATCGCCCGGAGAGAAAAACGATCAATCAATCGGAATAGGCATGTCATTAGGTCAGGGGTTGTTGATGGATCGGGGGGCGGCGGAGCGGGATTCTATTCACGAGATCCTTTCCATGTCTCAAGAAGAATAAGGGCAAAAGTAATTGAACGTATTCTTCGAAATGAAGCAGAGCCTCATGAAGCCCAAGTGCATATAAAATCGCAGTTTGCTGCTCATCGTGAGTTCAATTCTGCTCAGCACCCGCATCGTTAGTCCTCCCGTCTACCGACAAACCACCAGTCCAGCCCAACTCATTGGTGCAAATACATTCTTTATTCAAACTGTGTCACTCGTTCTTCAATTCAAAATGAAGCTCTCATACCTTATCTCGTTCTTCTTGACCTCATTGGTCGTTGCTAGCCCCGTAGCCAATATCAATGCGCCTGAAGATGTGCGCCTCAGTGTGCGCACCACCACACAGGATACAGCCGAATACAAGGCTGCCATCGCGGCCCATGGCCATCTCAAGAAGGACAAATATTACTACTTCACGCTTGAGTGGCCCCTCGGCGCAAAGGTCGGCGATAGTGACAAGGAGACGGACGCCGAGTTGAAAATGCTCCAACAGGAGCTCGGCTTCGCACATGTCGGCGTGGTCGTCGGCCAGGTCACCGAGACGGAGTCTGGCAAAGGAAAGCACAAGAAAGTCAAGCGCGACTTCAAGGCTACTCTATACCATATGACCAAGAAGAACGTGCATCCGGGAGACACCGAGTTCAAGTCGAGAAACTACAGCGCCGACGCCAAACGCCTCAGGTACCGCGGCGAGACATCCAAGAAGAAGGCCGATGCTGCTAAGAAGGTCGGCAAGGACTACGTCGGCGACCATCCGCTATACAAGATCGACGGCAACAACTGCGCCGACTTTGCCGGGGCGGTGCTAAAAGTCCTTAAGTAAACCTCGTCAGGGCTCAGGGATCTTGGAGCATTTGAGATGGACAAAACGGGGGGATTGAGGCCCTGGATTCACCTAAACTGTATATCAAGGGGATGGGGCATATACATTACAAGGCAGGACAGCTGGTTCATGTATTCGAATAGTGCGGGTAAGATGGGTGAACTAAGATAGGGGGCACCAGTCATTCTTTTTGTTACTGTTTTCAAATTAGATTGTGTTTCTATCATTTTATCAACAGAGTTCCTCACTACTATAACCTGTTTCCTTCGTATGGAAGCGGATAGCTGAGCCTATCTCTATGCAATATTGGTCCTCTAAGTACAAGTGCCTCTGCTAACTCATCGTAGCAGTACGGCAGTCCTACCGGTTCTGCTTTCTCTAACTACTTTTTAGCAGTAGCTGCTAAGTTTTCTGTTTTAGAACCAAGGTGTATGTTAGCCACACTGACACCTATACCGACAGAATGGAACGTCTCACCCATTCCTATCGTTGTAGAAGAGCAACATATTTCTAAGTCCTTAAGATAGGGGGTTTATGTGTTATCAAGTGCCTAAAGGCTGAATTAAACATACACTATTCAAGCAATTTTTTAAGATAGACTTGTACCTAACAGTTTTGAGCCAGTAGAAATCTCTACCACATCTAAAAAAAATCCATTTTATCCATTGGCCATATATAGTATATGTGATAAACGTAGTGAAATCCCGCAGCATCAATGTGAACTAGGACACCATGCAGGCAAATATAGTTACGACGGTTTCGAGAATAGATAGTGTTTGATAATCACAAGGGATAAAATCCGACCATGAAGAATCTCATTTCTACTAACGCTGATTAACACCATGAAAGTCTAGAAAATTCAAACCAACTCCTTAGCCCTTGGTGAACAAGTGGATCTGAAGATGCGACGAACCTCGCCCGTATCTAGTCTTTAGCGACCTTGATCAATAACGACCCAATGCCACTCCCAGCTCCCCACTCTCGGTGAGCAGCCTGAATATCCTCCATGTTCCAGACCTTCTTGATAGGAACAGTGATCTCTCCTGTCTTCAACATGTTCAAGAGAGTCTTCATATTTTCGACGTAGTGGGAATTGTCGCGCGACAGCCCAAAGAAAGTAGTCGACTTGCTACACATAGGGTTGAGGCCCCGTGCTATCATTTTCACCACATACCCGACGGGATTCTCCTCCCTCCCATCGAAAGACGCCTTATTAACTCCGAACCCCACGAGAACCCCCGTCTTAGAGAGGATTGAATAGCTCTCGTCGAAGCTGTCGTAGCCGAGCGGATCAAAAACGGCGTCGGCACCGCCGAGATCCTTCATGGCCTGTATCCAGTCCTTGTTCGTATAGACGAATGGATGAGCCCCTCGGCTCTTAAGTTCAGTATGATTCCGCTCGCTAGCCGTACCGTAGACTTCGGCGCCTTGCAGCAGGCACAAGGTGAGAAGGGAATAACCCACCGCACCGCTGAGACCGTGGATAAAGACCCGTTGGCCCTTGGAGACCTTGGCACTGTGCATGGCCATGCCGTAACCGGCGTTCCAGTCACAAGGGAGCGCTGTGGCCTGCTGGTGGTCCACGCCGTCGGGGACTTTGACGCAGTACTTCTCCGGCTGGTTGACTAGCGTAGCTTCGGCGTCGTACTTGGTCAATACGGCTACGACGTCTCCTGGCTGGAAGGTGTTTGCGCCTTTTCCGGTTGCGGTAATCTTGCCAACTAGACAGTACCCTGGAGTTAGAGGAGCCTTTTTCATGAATGGGTAGACGCCTTTGCGCATGTTGATATCGGCGCCGGAAAACCCTGAGTATTCTGTTGCGATCTGCACGTGTCCAGGGGGAGGTGGTTCGCAGATATCGTCTATGACTCTGACGACGTCAACACCGCCAAACTCAGGGATGAGAACTTTCCGAATTGAAGTCATAATGTTCAGCTAGGTAGAATTATCTTTCTTCTGCTGGGGGCTGGGTGGGAGTTGCTGATTGGGCTGTTGTTTGGTTAATGTTTGTGGAAATATTTAGATGTGGCCCAAACATCTCGAAGTCGGGACGATGTTATATATGGAATTTCAACAGCGGAAGCAGGGGGTTACGTATTTCTAGGCGAACTCACAACGCGACTTGGATACGTCGTGCTCTTTCACTTTCTGTCTCCAACAGGGTGGTAGGTAAACGATGTGACATCTCCGTCTGACACGTGCGTTCCTATAGGATGGGAGAGCTAACGCAATCCAATGGCACAGATATGCAGCTTACTTGTGCTGATTTCCCCCTTTCTTCGAAACAGGGTGGACCCTATCCCCGTACACATCAGCAATCATTTCAGCCGTCGGTTCAATTATACCGACCGACACTCTCTGACTCTGCATTTTGATGCATGCCAGCGCAGAGTCGGAACAACCGCTCTTATTTTCTCACTAGTGCTACTAAGCGAAAGCGATAAAAGGCGTAGGGCCCGAGAAGGCGGTTACAGCAAGGCCCGACGAATATACAGGCAAGCCGGAATTGGAGGGAAGCAAGGCCTACGTTTACGCTACTAAAGCAGAGCTTGATGCGAATGCGACGAGGGCTGAGCTTAAAGGTACCCGTGTTAAATCCTATGGTAATGATGGGATTTACGTATTGAAACCGAAACTCGAGGGAACTGTTGGCGCAGAAGGAAATAGGAGCACTTATGTCCTAAAAAAATCGGAACTAGAAGCCGTGTCAAAGCCAAACACTTCCACAAAACTAAGCGTCCCGGCAACAGAACAGCAGCTCGCCGAGTTAGAAGCCTCTAAGTGCGAAAAATGGTGCTAGTGTTGAGGTAGGATAGGAAAGTCGGCACATAGTACCAGTCCACCGGTCTCTTCGCCGCCAGCAACTCGAGGATATGGTGCGTTTCTCATGGGGCACGGATTTGGATTCCAGTCCCATGGGTGCGTAATAGTGGGAAGGCTAATGAGATATCTATTCACTCAACAGGATTGCAAGAAAGGAGTCAACAAAACAAACGCATATATTGGGGGAGAATGAACTGCTACTCGAGGCCTGGCGGCGCGCTACATCGCGCGTCGTACGCTGTCTAGCTGGCCACCTCGAACCAGGACTCGAATAGCCGCCCATATTAAAAAATCACTACCCAGAACGATCCCCCCTTCCTTCCTTTCAGCCCATGGCTGTCACCGACCCAAGGGACAGCGGGTGGGATAAAAAAACCTCCCAAAACCCACCCCGTTCGTGGGGGGTGGAAAAGTGAGGTGACGAGGAAATCCATCCTTCGCGGAATGTGGCGAGGCAGGCCCTTATATAAGGGGCCTGCCAAGCCGCGTACGCGCGGCGCTAGCCTGTGTTTTTAATGAGCCCGGAGATAATCTTAAGCAATATCGATAACTCGGTACGATCCCCTCTGCTGACTCATCGTGGCGGTGCAGGGTATCCCGCCTGTTCGGCCTTCTCTGACCGCCCTTTATTTTCAGACATAAACAGTAGCATATTTTGTCTGCTAGGTTTAGTCACTTCATTACTGATTTAAACCCTAGATGGATAACTAGACCCTGCCAAGAAAAAACACTAGCATGCTCCTCTCTCTACATAGCCAAAAGAACTCACTTGCGATGCAACAACGGTATCAAAATTGCCTTAAGTACCTATAGGTCTCCGTCGGACGATACTTGATCCAGCTCTGGTCACTCTATACTAAATACACGGGTGATAGAGTTGATCCTCGCCTCAAGGACCATGCTCTGAGCTACGAGAAAGCAGAGACTCAGAGAATGAAGATGACCCTTATCAAAACAAACTGTAAAATATTTGTGGCATCTCACCTTTGCGTTAGTGTCTTGCTACATAAGAGATCTATCCCTGGATCCTTAAGCTCCAATGCTCCCATAAATTTTCGGTACATCCGTTCTAAAAGACCTGTCAATCCGAGCTCCCCTGCGCCACCTCTGGAATCGACGATAGCAAGTACGCCTTTCAGATGCTTCCGAGCAATAGTGTGCTCACCCGCCGTCACCTGGATGAGAAATTATCAGTCGTCTGTCTCCGGAAAAAAACGTAGCCTGGCGTGCCATGAGCTCTAGAAAGGCATTACCTCGTCCACCGCAAGGGCAAGTGCTTTAGCAACAGTCATGATATTGACGGGGGCAGAGGTATTGTTCATTTCTTGCCGTAGTGTCTGAAGACATACTTGCTTATACTGCAGAGCCAATTGTACAAAGATGAGGTTGCCTGGCTGGACCTGCAGAATGTAGCGGCATGTACTCAGGAGAATAGCGGCGACCATGAGCGCGTCATCTGTGATGGCAAGACCAACCCATTCCCGAAGCAGCTGGGTCTTGTGGTCTCCTGGATAGTCGAATAAGCCGCAGTGGCCAATAGTGAATGGCACGATTACGTGAACATCTGTGACCAGAGCGATGTCAGCAAGGGGGCGAGAAGATTGTTGACCTTGAGGGGGATGTTCTCCCACGCTTCGGTAGGAGAAATATAATTATGATAGACATACAGTGATTTAACAGAAAATATTCCACCGAAGAGAGCGGCCTTGCCAAGGATGAGAACAGGTCCCTATTACTGTTGAGTACTTGGCTCAGAGGGCTCGAAACAGCTTCCTCGGATGCAGTGAAGACCTTGTTCACCGGGACACTGGCTATCTCTTTTCTGTATTTTTCTGTTTGCTCGCGTCTTTTCCGGGCGTGTGCCTGGCGAAAGGCGTGTGAATAGGCCAATTTCTTGGACTCGGATGAAGGGGCTTCCGTCGGATTCGAGACGGCAACAAATTGGAACTGGCGGGCCATACTTGAAGCTTGAGAGGGGAGAAGTTCAGATGGCACTCCGGGTCAGTGAAGTGGTACTGATGTTGCGGAGGAAGTTTAAGGGTCGCGGACATCTCTCGGGCACCCGAAGCGCATTTGTCAGACGCCGGTCCCTGCCAAGACTAAGGATTGCCCGATCAGGATATGGCTATATATAGATCTTGGTGATGTTAAGCCATGATGAACTGCCTACCACGCTCACGAGGTGAAAGTCTGTCAAAAATTTCCCTCCTATGTCTGGAAGGGCAGTTCACAGAGATGAGAGGAGTGTAATTGGTACGGCAATCACGGAAAGACGATCTCTTGCCCACGCATCTCTGACAGATGACTGACTTATACCCCGTTGAAGTAGATTACGATGATAGAGATTCTCTACGCCAAGACCTAATACTTCCTCATCGAGTTAAAAGCTAAGTCCCCGTAGCTGAAGCTATTCTCATATCGAGTCACTTGTATAAGCAAAGCCCGCGTTTGATGGATTTGTAATAAGGGTGCTATCGGCTCTTTTAGTCAAGAGGCTTCCTCTGGTATTGCTTAGGACAAAGTACTAGCAGAGTCGGGTTCGAGCAGATAGAAGGTGTTCAAAGATTTATTAGATAGTATATAAGGGCCTAATTCGAGGCTTTGAAGTAAGATCAATTTTCACTCGTTACTACACTCTACTCTTCACGTCCATCGAACCCACCAAAGTATCAGTTCTCTTACAGCACCATGTCCTCTTTGACTACGTCTATTCCTACTGGCTCCTGGATCCTGGTGACCGGTGCCAGCGGCTTTCTCGCATCCCATGTTTGCCTTCAATTCCTGGAAAGGGGGTTCAAGGTTCGAGGTACCGTTCGTGATCCCATTCAATCTTCGTGGCTCTTGGAAGGTCGCTTCAAGTCATATGCCGACACTGGCGTCATCGAGCTCGTCTCCGTCCCTCATCTTGGCGCTGATGGTGCCTACGATGAGGCAGTCAAAGGTGCTGCTGCTATCATTCATATTGCCTACGTTACAAACATCGTCCCCGATCCGAATGACGTCATCACTCCCATGATAGCCGGTGTTCGGTCGATTATGAATGCGGCCATGCGAGAGCCCTCGGTCAAGGAGGTCGTGTTTACCAGCAGCGCCCTTACTGCCTCGCCACTTGCTCGTGGTATTGACAATGGCACCATCGGGCGAAAGTCCTGGAATGATGCTGTCCTTGAGGCTGCATGGGCGCCACCTCCATATGGCATGTCTCATGCCATGGCCAACTACCCTGCCAGTAAGGTAGCCGCTGAGAAGGAAGTCTGGAAGTTTGTCGAGAGAAATGAACTCCACTTCAATGTCAATGTCGTGTCTCCCGCGGGGATGACCGGAGAGCCCCTCAACAAGAAACATATTGAAGGGCAGGCCAATTGGGTGGTCCACGCCTACAGGGGTAACAAAGCAGCAATGGACCCATTGCAAGCCTGTAAGAACTGCTCCTCCTGCTAATCATCAAGCCTCAGCTGAGCCGTGATCTGACTCTTACGATAATAGCCTTCTACGGGGATGTAAAAGACGTGGCGTTGATCCATGTGGCGTCCGTTCTGGATCCCGAGGTCAAGAACGCACGACTCCAATCTTGGGGGCATAGTGCTCACTGGAATGAGGTACTCACTATCCTGCGCAGGCTTCGTCCGCAGAAGAAGTTCGTTGATGACTACCCTGATCCGCATCATCTCAAGGTATCACTCGATCAAACAGAATCTGTCGCGCTTCTAAAGAAGTGGTCCGACAAACCAGACAAGAATGGATGGACGTCTTTGGAGGACAGTATCTTTGAAAACATCACAAATCCATACCTTGAGGGCTGAGAAGACAACAACGTTCAGTGGCACTCTTTCAGCCCACCTCTCCTTTCCGTAGTCGTTGTTTAGCTTGGTGGAATATGAGAAGCATCATTGAGCCCTTGCCCTTTCAAACCTTATGGTGATATCAAGATAAAGGGTTGAAGGAACCACTTCGCTCTCGTAATCGCTTCGGAAAGTCTTGAGGATTCTGATGATGGTTTGGTCGCTTCAACTCGGGAGAGATCGATTGTGCAGTACAGGGTGTCCGTGAATGTTTAAGGGGTTTTATTCAGCGACAGGGTGCGTACGTCTCTGTTTTGGCTAGACGGGGGTGTTATCGCGACATCTGCATATGAAGCCCTAGGGTTATCACGACCAAAACTGTGAGATGATCCTATCCGATAAGTCTAGGGATTGCGAAATTACCCGCACCGTAGGTTGTAGCGAACGCATCATCGAGAGACCCAGGTGCAACCTAGCTTAGACATTCCTTTATAGTGAGTGGTGCTTCTTTATCGGTATCCGCGGAGGTGTGCCTAGTAGTAAGCACGATATCCGGCTCGTATGTCATCGCGAGAATGCTCGAAGGGCAGTATGGCGGCATCGTGCAGTATGATCTAGGCAAGGATCTGGATGGCTGCTTCCGTTTAAAAGGATTTTTATCGCCGCCGCCATCGCGGCTTAGGAGTGCTGTAGGGAGAATGCGATCGGATCATCTCGTGGCTGAAAATAAGGTAGACGATTTCGTGTCAACGTTGGTACAAAAGAGCAGATGCCTAACGACGTATAAGTGGCCTTCTTCCGACACAGATGTCCTCTTGATGTCGATTATCCTCGTCCTCCGACCGAGCCTACGTGTGAGAACTGCGACAAGGGGAAACTCATTCCTAGGAGAGTTCGGGAAGCTGATAGCAGCGAAATCCATTATGGTCTCATCGCTCCTGGTGACAGGGTCATGTGCAGCGCGGTTAAGAGAGATATCCTCGGTTTCGAGATGGGAGGCAGCAGGTTTCATGACAGAGTTCGCGTGCATCGTAATTCGCGGCATATTGGATTATTCAGACTCCCACGAGAACGATCTACTTTTATTATAAACAGCGATAGCCGCTATTATTTTACTTTATTCCTATTCAAAGGATTCTATATAATTATTTTAAGTATCTTAAAACTTTATAGTAATAACAGCAATTTTAATTAATAATCTTGTCGAGGTTTTGTAAGGTAAAAGTTACGTGAAAGGCACGGTTCTGTGGGTTGTAGTTGGTATGGGGGATTCTATTTTCGGATCCCAAAACCCCCAGTCCTGGAGGCTTCCATACTAACTCTTCAACATTCGTACGCAAAATTAGGAGTGAACTTAAACCCCTATATTGACAACAATCACTTTACCAACTTCGACATCTAAAAAGGTTTTCCTGCACAATTGAACTCTAGAAACGGCCGGCGTCACTCTCATTCCCTTAGCAACCCGGCCTACTGTTGACCTCAGTACACACGCACTTAGCTCCGTAAGTTTGCAAACGGATCCCACTCCGTATGGATTCCTAGCAGACTCTCACAAGGTGGCAGAGCAAGCTTTTAAGCCGGCCGTTCAGGGTACTTCCGTTTAACTTAGATCAACATATTCGACAAATTGCGCAATGTTGACTATATGGGTGCTGTTACAGGAATGTTAGCTGCAGCGTAGCAGAGCCGCCAGCTCGGCCCAGCGCCTTCTCGCAATAACTCAACGCTTTAATCGGCTAACCGTTAGTATCAGTGTACATCGGCCGGTCTCTATAACTCGCAAGGACGCTTATTCGAGCTAGTCAGATCTTAAAAGGGGCATTGACTACCTATTGATACTTTCTGTCTCTTCGTAACGCAAAAAAACCTCCCATACGGCCCTACCCACTACATCTTTGCTCAATTCTGTTCCAATTATTTCAGGTCATTCTTCGATCCCATCTACCCTCAGGCGGCCCTCCTAGTGTGAGTAGGTATACCAAATGTGGCGTCATCATGCGTCACCTCTCAAGCGCAATCCGCCGTCTTCTGCTAATTGATCAAGAGTATATCCGTCATTCAACTTTTCAATATACTGGTTGAACTCCCCAGTCGTCCCAATGACTTCTTTCATCATATTGTAGTCCAACTGGATGTGCTGCTTGTTCGGTTGCTGTCGTTCCCACCTTGCATATTGTCTCGCTGTTGTGATGACATTCCGGATCTCTCTTCCATTCAACTTGTACTTGGCAAGCTCCTCAATATTGTCCTTCAAATCAACAAAATCAATCCCATCTTCATTTATCTCTTGCAGGCGGGTTATGAAGTTTCTCCAAATCTGTGTTCGTTGATACTCCGTCAAATTCTTATAATGAAGCGCCAACTGTATACGCGACTTGAATGCCTCGTCAAAGGTCCCAACACGATTGCTCGTCAAGACCAGAATTCCATCATAGTATTCGAGAACCCGCAAGAACACCGACACGAGTGCATTGCGGCGAAGATCCTCCAAGCTGCGCTGTTCAAGGAAAACGTCGGCTTCATCTAGTAAAACTACACAGCCCCAAGTCTTGCCAATGTGTAGCACTGACTCCAGGTAGTTCTCGACTTCTTCCGGGTTAGTCCCAATATCGCCGCATGTGACGGGATAAAGAGGCTTTTCGGCAATTTCAGCTACGCTCTCAGCTGTCAAAGTCTTTCCTGTGCCCGGCCCACCATGTAAAAGCATGATTAAGCCGTTGCCTTTGCCAGTGATGAGGTCTGTGGAATTCTCTGCTTCGATTTGGTTACTTATCAATGCTTGAATCAATCTCTTTGTCTTGTCCTTGATCACAAGATGCTGGAATGCCTGTTTATTCCATATGACTGGCCCAATTTTGTCGACCTCTAGATCCAACCATTTCTTCCTCTTAAGGTCGTAACCTTTAATTGTCAGAGGTGTCATATAAATGAAATCGCTCGGCGGGCCATTCCGCTTGAACGCTTCAGGTCCAATATCGTCTGTACTCGCGGCATTGGTAGAGCTTTCTGTAGGTTTATGCAGCTCTCGATACATCTTCATATCGATCATGTATCGTCCATGGCCTGAGCCATGAAACCCTCGCTCATTTTCTTCATGATATGATACCATATGCCGAACGCGACACTTCCAGAACCAAGCCCCCCTCTGCCGCAATCTTTCCTTAGTTGACTCATTCACATATGCCAGTGGTCGGATGTCCATGTCATCTATAATCCTGTATGAAGCATCTTCAAAATCAACCGGCAGGATTAATTCTCTGTGTGGTTCGCGCGAAAAGACGCCGTCAAATTTCCAGCACCAGGCATTCAATCGGTAGCATCCGTGCTTCTTCAGCTTTGCTTCCTCTGGCCAAGTTACGCATAAATAACCCCTTGAGCCTTGATGACTGCCTCGTACCACCACATCGCCTGGTTTGAACAGGTATTTGATGTATTTGCAAGTAATTTTGCCTTTGCCAGTCATACTCTCGACAAGTTCGTATTCTGCCTCGTATTCCGTGAGTATATAATCAAGCAGCACCTGAAACTTTTGTCGCTGTGTTTCGTCCAGCGTTTCCAAAAAGATGTTCAGGCCGTTTCTTCGGGTATGATATATGGGAAGGTACGGACTTGACAGCAAAGCCGCTTTGGTATAAGCCACATCACCTTTACCAAATTTGAAGTAGTTGCAAAAAGCGTCAATAGCAGTAGTGATCTCTTCGTTTATAGGTTCAATAGTTTCCGAATTGTGTCCCGGCAATCTATTTGCGCCCCAAATTTTGTCATCGCAATCTCGATTGGAGTCTCCATAATCCTCATCGGAACTCTCATCGGAATGTTCATCGGAGACTTTATCGTAGTCTTTAACACTATGCTGAGAGCCGTCATAGTCCCGATATACGACGCATATAATTTCAGGATGCTTCGATAGGTATGATGAGACATTGAGGACAGGGAGATTACCGACGAGGGCTTCCTTAGAGAAGTTTGCTCCTGCCAGCCATTGCGGTTGATCCAGGTACATCTTCTTGTCTCTGTTCTTCGAAACACGATGTATCAATTGCACCCTTGGTTCAATCAATTTGATATTCGAAGCATATTCCCGTAAAGTCTCTATAGTGAAGACTGACTCATCACGGATATTGAGAGCTCTTCTTACAATACGGAGAGCATGGCTAAGCGACGGATCTTCATCGATGTGGTCTATATTCAGGTCCTGACCCTGCTCTGGAACTTCCGCAAAAAAGGGCGATACCCAGAACTTGGAAGGAGGGCCATTAGCATGAGGCCGAGACAATCCTTGGGGTTCTGGGGTAGGATATGGTCCCATCGCCTTTCGTGGGGTTCTTTGCGAATCTTTGAACAATTCCTTCGGATATGCGCGCTTTTTGATAGCGTCTTCCTTCGGTTGAGCGTTGTTTTCCATTGCCGATCGGTAAAAAGCGGTCAATATACGGTTCCCGATCTCAAATTCACTACCACGGCTTCTATCGTCCGAAATGGTATTCTGTAGAGATTCCGAGAGTTTCTGCTTCGCAGAAGTGAGTGGCGTCTCTTGGCCTGGCTCGGGGCGCCTTTGGCCGCTTTCAGGATTCTGTACACTAGTAAGAAGATGGATATAAAATAAAAGTATTAGACAAATGTTATTACGTGCTCCCCCTCCGGATCGTGACTAGCGGCTAGATCGTCATCCCACTCGCTCTCATCATCGTCGTAACTAGTAGATTCTCTCTCTGGATCCATGCCGTCACCGTCGCCGCCGTTGCCGGCACTCCCTCGTATTCTAATACGTGTCCTTGATGTCGACATATCCTCACGTATTTTCGAACGACTAGCTGAAACCCCGCACCGCCGCCAAACACGTGGGGGAGTAAGGCAGCAAGAGGCACGTGCGTTATTACGTAACTCAGTGCAACCTAAATCTCTAATATTACAGGCTGGCGGAATTGGTGACTAAGTTCCAAGTTCTATTGTTACCCGCTACAGTATACGCGCATAGTTCGAATGCCCCGTATTAGACCTTCCTCTCCTTAACCCTAGTGGAACTATTAATGCAATCGAGCACCAGGTAGTTCTTCTCTACCTCCATAACAAGTCCTCATATCCAAAGGGAAAGAATGGCGGCAAAAGACAACGCATTTAGTTCTTGGTACAGTGCAACAGACGAAAAAGAAGGGTGAGGTATCAACTGCGGGGATTGACCACATGTAATATTTGCTAACTCTGTGTCCACATATCAGAACAGATAGCGCAAACAACATTTTTCAAGACGCCCTCGCAGCATTCTCTTCTGAGCTTTCCAAGGACAAAAAGAAATTTGACTGGATCATTGAGTCGGGGCATACAAATGTTGAAGCTGTCCTGGCGTCCGTGGTTGAGGCACGTGTCGCCTACGAGACACGGAAGGGGGATTCTAAAATACGCGAGGCACTCGTAGCATTTTCAGAGAGGGTGCATCATTACAGCGGAATTATGGATGTTCTCGTCTCACACCATCCAGAATATACAGCTTTAGCCTACGGGGCTATCAAGTTTCTTTTCGTTGTGAGTTCATGTTAGGTCATTGAATGACAGCTTTTTGACAGCTAATGTTGAATCGCAAGGGAGTCATGAACTATCAAAAGCTTCTCACCCAACTATGCACCGGGCTCAGTGACATTGCTAATATTTTGCCGCGAGCAGCATTGATTATGCAGTTATATTCAACCGTACACATCAGAAAAATCATTGTAGCTATTTATGCCAACATCCTAAAGTTCCTATTACGGGCGCTTTCCTGGTATCAAGAGAGCAAGGCAATGCATATAATACACGCAATTACAAGGCCTGCCGAGCTACGGTATAACGATCTTCTAGAGACTATAGCCTCATTATCACAAGCCATGACGGAAAGCGCTTGGGCAAGCAGTCACGCTGAGCAGCGAGATATACACACGGATATAACCACACTCGTTCACTGGAAACCCCGTTTGGAGACGAAGGTGGACGAATTGATGGCTCATATCTTAGACGTGAAGAATTGTGTCCTAGCGGAACAAGCTATCAATGCATCAGCTAGACTCGATGTCAGTCAAAAGCTTTCCGAAATCCAACTCGCCCAAGTCCTTCAGCGCATATCTATCCTCAACCTACCCGAGCCAATCAAAGCTTTCCAGACGTCTTTATCCATGTCCAAAAGACACCAAGCAAAAGCTTTGAACAGAGGGCCACTATTCTGGCTCGATATGAAGGTCTAGAGATGGAATAAGAGCATGGAATCCTGCCTTGTCATCATCAATGGAACAAGAAAGACACGGTTCCATCTCCAGCACTTCTGTGCCAGATCAATTGAGTCACTCCGAGAGTTGAAACTTCCGGTTATCTGGGTTTTAAAAACATTAGCCAGCGACAAGGCAATAGCACGTTAGTCACTGGAGCCCTTTATTCCCCCTTCCACTATATCTTCGAGCCTTGAACTACCTAAGTGGATAAATTCCATTCTTGCTACTCTAACAAGCTCCCATAACTGTGAATAATTGCAATCATATCTATAAATTGCTGACTCCAGTCTTCCAAATAATAGATCATGTGTCTACAATTGATATACTTAAATACTTGGTCCAACAGGCAATCGAACTCAATGAGAACATTCACACCGATGCAGCTTTAGCCCCGCGACTCGGGGCACATCTTAGGGCCCAGACCGAAGAAGACTGGGTAAGAGTTCTTGCCTCAGCCCTTCAGGGAATCCCACTCATTTACATCGTCCTCGATATTGAAGTACTAAGCCAGTTTTTGGAGCCATCGGTGAAGAACTTCTGGCCCAACGCCTTTTATGGGTTATTCACCGAGCTCTTGACGCGCAGTATCAAAACTATTGTTAGGTTCGCATTAGTCAGTTATGGCTCATCACTCCTCAAAGGGCCATCTAATGATGAGAATCGGAGCCACATCGTCACAGTTGGTGGTACAAACAAAGTTCGAGGCCCTAATACTGCGAGGCTAGCCACTCGCAATCGAGCCACTTCTAGCGCTACTGCCAGAGGATCTTTGAACCTCGAGACTCTAGGGGATGGCCGCCAGGCCCGTGGGCGTGTGAGCCGAAAATCATCTAGGTTACAGCAAGTTAGATGAAATAATAGAAGTGAGTTTATCTCCTTTTCTTATCCTTTACTTATCATATGACACCAATCACATTCATTGCCCCTGATAGGAGCGCTTAGATGACTGTACATAATCTGTGATTACCACGTGAGAAATAAGTGATCTATATCTAACTGCTACAGATTGTAAGACACGAAATATTGAAGATTGGAAGATACAGGAAAGCCATTCAGGGTAGCTACAAGCCGAAACGAAACCTAAGGAGATGAGAGAGGGGGGTGACTAGTGGGTTGAAGCTCTTCGAGAGCAGATTTCCAGCCAGACGGAGGGTCAGAGGTGTTGTACTATTAGGACTACTACCTCTATACACCTTCTAGAACATATAAAGTGCCTTGTATATAGTGTAGATCACCATACCAGTTAGTGCTAGGCTCGTCGTGCAACAGAAAGTATTCACTTTACCCCTATACCTAGGTTCTGACATCCCGTAGGTACGAGACAGTACATGAAACACCATAGAGCTCTAGCCTAGTGCATATGACGAGAACCTAGATATGTCGGTACTAAAAATCCAAATCATGAAGAGATATTCATAGCTGCATATATATATTCTCTCTAGTGGGCAGCTCTTCTTATCAACGGTTCTCCGATCTATTAGCAGATAGCAACAGTTTATATGCTCTTTATTTATAATAATATCAAATGGTACCATCACGCCAATCCACTCGGGACCTAAAGTACTTGAGTGTTTGTTTTTCATATTAACTAGCAGCCTTTAGCAGAATCTCGTATATCTAGGATCTTATACTACCGTTGAGCACCGTAAACCTAAACCCCTTCGCTTTCATTACGGTTCAACAACTACAGGCAAATGCATTTTCTTGGCTATAGGGCAGCTGAGGATCCGGAGTTCAGGTATGTAGTCATCGTAGGAATAGCCGAAAACGCCTGGTTTACGTATGAACTAACATGCATTCAAAGTACAATTTAAGCATTACGTTCGATGATTACTAATGTCGCCCATGTATACTAATTATTTCAACGTTAGCTCCCACATTCGGAAAGCCGTAAAATATATATAGCACCCCAAATCCCGTCATCACCATGCCCCTGTCTTATAGCATGATATCCGTTCCGTCTCCATAAAGTTTATGTGAAACGTCTCGTAACTAACAAGCCACATCCTCGCCCTCCTCGTTCTCCGCCTCAGGTAGTATAGCCAACACTATACACTACACATTAGAACTAATGCGCCTGTGCCAGCGTTACCATTAGGAAAACGGAACTGGCTTCGTCATTGCTCCGTCATCCGGCCCATCCGCCGAGAGAAAGAGTCAGAGCCGCATTCTTTAGACCTCACATATAGTGTACCTATTAGCCAGATTAGACATAGATTTTCTAGCCCGATGCCATGCCATTCCTTCGTGCCCACTAAGGGTATATGTACCCTACCCTTAACAAAAAGCGGACCAGGCTACAACCGTATCTTGACGTCTCATAGTGTAGTCGATTATTCAACCTAGTATCATCCGGGGTTGGCGCCCCTGTCTAGCAGCACGGGCCGAGATTTTTCGCATTAGATAGGAATTGCTAAAGGAGGGCGGGCCTGGGTCAACCCTGTTCATGCACTAAGGACCCGATTATTATTGGCGAGTGTACGGGGTAGGAACGCTAACCTGACCACGTGCAACCCTTATGAGGTGCCAATATCGCGAAAACGCGAAACCGATATATCAATTTCGAGCATGTCTTGCGAGGTATGATTTTTAGCCCCTTCTGCAGAGCTACCCTTCTACCACTAAGAATATCAACTCAATACACCTTACTATTATTTCTCCAATTTGTTCTTCATGTAGTTTCTACTTCCTTATCGGCTAGAGAGAAGGCAGGGAGAGAAGCGTAGACAAAGTAGGGATTTCAAGATCAGTAATGGACCCAGGCATATAGTTAGACTTATCCAGTAGCATATCATTGTTCTCCATAGTCCTCCCGGGAAGACCGACGACATCTTTCGTTGCCCCAAATAACGTAAACACAGTTATCGTTCTCCGGTCAGTATCCGATGCCCTACTGGAGAACGGAATACCCCGCTCCTTGTAGTGTAGACGTCTCTAGTTAGTATATCGAATAGCACCAAGACCACCTTCTACTATCGTTCACATCAAAGTTCAAATAAAGAAAAAAGAAAAAAAGGGACAGCAAAAGTTTCTAGAAAACAGCTATCCCTGGCGCAGATCCGTGACTTATAAATCCTGCAAGAGCCTCCAAGATAAAACCCATCTAGACTCGTACATCCATCCATTCAGTCTTGTAGATCACCCGAGCCCTAGCGGATAACAAAGAGAAATACCCCCGGCGTAGTGGCATCAGACACTATCTATTGTTCAGCTACAGGTAAGGGAATCCACCTTTCAAAGCTCCGGGACTTCATTGACTAGCGGCTTTACGACTAGAGGAGGGATCCTTTAGTTAATTCAGAGCTCGAAGTTAGGCCAATGAAGTTGTTCACTGTGGCTAGCTCCGAGTAGTAACGGCCCTCCCGGACTTGAAGTTCTATAAGCGATACATACTACTAGACTGTAGGGGGGTTAAGAGTAACTGGTCCAAATTTTGCAAGCTTGATAAACTTCGGACAAGCCTGTCGGTTAGCCCTAGCATGAAATTCATATGAAGCTTTTATGTCTAGGTACCTCGGTTACTTCTAGTGTTTTGAAGATGTCTTCCCACGCTGTGTGCTTGGCGTACGAAGCCGACAATCTTAGCTTTACTCCGAAACAACCACGACGTCTCTAAGATCCGACATTAAACTCATAAATTGTACATTTGCCTTTCCAGGAATAACATACCATGGCAAATATGCCCCAACACAGGGATGTATACGCCAGCCACCTAAATATTACCCCAAATAGGAACCCCCTCTCCCCATATTCTTTTTCTTCTTTGCGACCACGCAAGTTATATACGACCATGCAACTTTATTTAGAGACTCTCAAGGACGGACGCAAGACAGCACTTTAAAGATTAAATTTATAAATCGAAGTCAAGATGATCCTATAGTAAGCCTTATTAAGGCGAACCAAGATCTTGTCAGGCGCGAAATCAATATCTAGGCAGATTCGGACATGAATACTACCTTACCTATCTTGGCAAAGTACAGACTCTGTCCTGGTACATCATCTACCTATCACACCACATCGAGGAAGGGTGTTACGAACCCTGATAGTCTCGCAAACACCTGCCCCTGACCGCCCTTATAACAGCCCTTGCAAGGCTTCCACGGGTGGAATTTCCGAAATCGTGGCTCGAATGGATCCCTAGTTCATGCATGTAGTCTTAATGGCCTGAATTATAAGGTGTGTAGGCATCACTATACAATTAATATTCTTTATTAGTTAGTCAATTATACTATTTATTACTCTTGGGGGCGGCTAACCAAGACTACCCGAGGAAAAGACATCCTGTAGTCGTTCCTAGCATCACATCCGCCGGGCCCCGAACTTCGGTCAAGTGGTAGCTATGTGGAGTCATTGATACAATACAATGATTTGAGTGTAATGTAGTGTACACGGTGATCAACGGTCGAGAATACGTCGACAGGATGACCTTGTTCTTGACTCGTGGATGAGTAAGGGCAACTTTCGATATAAGCTACTATTGTACAGGCCTCTGACGTGGTAATATAGTCCGTACTCAATTTAACGACGTTGGAGGCTTAGATTAGTCACAACGAAACTATAGCCAGTATTCGATTTCGTCATCAATCATGCCATAAACTATAGAGGTCTAGAATGTCATGTTCGGTTATTCTCGTCACAGTTCCAATCATAAGCACATATATAAGCTAATACAGGCAATCAAAGGTCTTATTTACCAATGCTATACTTTTGATAGTAGTTCGGTGTAGTACCCACATTCTATTCCATAATAACTACTCGATCACGGAGAACGTGAAGTGCGCATCTAATACAATTTAGAAGTCGTAAAGCCGTTCTAGTGCCTAAACTATTGAATCAAAACGGGGCAACGCCGTTGCCCGCAATATTGAGCTCGTATATCTATACTATATGCCTCGCCGGGCATCCAACCTTTATGTTTAATCATAAAACGTTAGAGACGCAGGCCTCATTCGTTTCAATATTTAGAGGTATAAAGCTATATATATACATATATTAAGATACAGTAGCTGCTCACAGACCAGAGCGTTCGAAAGTCACCGCAGTATACATCAAGAATAGTAAACCACTTGATCGTGACAGTACTTTACTAAGCCCCATGCTTCCATAACTAGCCCCTAAGCCAGATTTCGCTTCCCATGTATCCCTACTTCATGTCTATCCAGAGTTTAGATTATAGGTTTTGAAGTAGTAGTAATGGTGTATGTGAGGAGATATGCATGTAACTCAATCTCATTCCAGGTACCGGGTAGGTAGTATCCATGCAGCGTTTATCTTTATATGATGTCCCAAACTTATAATACATCAGTCTACACCGAAACTAGTGCGGGTTACCGCCAACTTGTAGCTAACTCACAATGTAAAAAAAAAAGCTACTATAGCCATCGCAGCCAGGAAGCCCATATCGCAAGTAACCGTGTCTAATTCGCTTCGTGTCTGATAGGTGCGAATAAAGACGCGTCATTCGTATCTAAGAAGAACATAGTCCAATACATACTGTAAGTGTTGTATAGACAAGTGCCCCTTGTCCTGCACGATAATGCTGCTCTTCAAGATACCTCCCCTCGCGAAGAAAAAAAGTGCTGTTAATTAGCTAGTTAGAACGATTTAATATAGATATTAAGGGGTCCACCTAACGACATCAACGCCCATAGGCCGGTTATGCCGCAGTATTTGATCAAGTGCCCGATGTTGAAGCTACAGGTTGATTTTCTATTCAATCATATCACCTGTACAAGGTCATATCCGCAATAGTAACTACTCACTTAGACATATGTTCTTCCCGCGTAGATTGTCAATGATGGCTATCTTGAACTTCAGGTTAGGCTATCTACGGCCCCAGCGCTGCTTAGGGCAGACGGTGAAGGAATCCTCATACATGCAACTCTCGCGCCGGACTATTTAGTTTTCATCCTAGAGGCGAGTTCGGTTCCTTACGAAACGGGAACGCCGAATGGTAAAAGACCTAACTGTTTCATTGTGTGCTATGTTGTACGATGTCTGCCTCGCCTCCCGGAACATGCCAGTGCCATGACTGTGGTATGCGGGTCTTTAAACCCTGTCTCTTCTATAATTACTGCGCTAGGAGGAATTACCTTTCTCATCGCAATGAAATCATCACGTCGCATAATGGTAATTAAAAGAAAACGCGCGGCGCCCGGCTGAGCACCGGCGTTTACGGAATTGATGGGCACGGAGTTGTTGCCTACGGCATCTGGCAGACGCGGGACCGGCTCCATGGCGCGCGGAGCAGGCGTTATACGTAAGCAAGCAGGCATACCAACTCCCGTTCCAGATTACCCAGGGTCTGGCTCTGTGGGATCTATGTAAGCAATTTGCAGTCGTAGTGGCCATTAGAGCGGGGAATTATAAGGCTGCTAATGACTCTTGCCTCGTGTTGGGACAAGGACCCAGGCAGCAGGACAGGTTTTGTCCGTTTTAGGGCTGAGGTGAGATGGGATCAAACGGCGTTTCGGGGGAGGCGGGGAGGGGACACACATGTCCGTTACCTACCAACTAACCCAGCTAACCAACATGCATGCATGGGTCTTTGATCACGGGATATCAGCTGGATTTTGTTGGGAGTCGAGTATTAGCAGCGTTGGTATAATGATGTGCGCGGCGTACAGCGTAGGGCAGGATGCGTTTTGTGTGCTTATAAGGCGAAGACCTCTTGGCTTCGGATGGAGATTGGCGGGTGCAGGGATCGTTGTGCCTCGTGTCTGAAGTGCCGAGTCTGACAGTTAAGAGAGAAAAAAATATTTATTTAGTCTAAGTAGAAATACAATAATTGAGAAAACTATTTATCTTGGCTGTCGTGATACCCTCCTCTATTCTCCGTCCGACTGGCGTTACAAGTGCAAAACTAAGGCGGATTCGCAGACCGCATTGGACTAGGTTAGATTAGAAGACGTATTTAGAAACAACCCTTGTGCCACGTTATTGAACGGCTACACTACGTGGAAAACGTTTTCCTTAGAATCCGGAGCCGATATAGGATACAGTAGTTCAGAGCTACTACGACTACTAACATTCCCCCGTCTTACGAATAAGGTACCCATTCTGTAGTGTAAGCTCTGAAGTTAACGATGAATATATTGGACGATTTGTAGGCTGATGATCGGCGATCCTCTGATTCTGGACTAAGTATGCTTTGCGTTGCAATGACTCCACTACCAAGGCGGGGCTTCTAGTTCTGATCGCGAACGTTCGATGGCAAGGAATGCATGCTATTTGCTTCTATTGAGAAGAAAATGGTGTATATTGTGGATCGACGGGATGAAAGAGAGCTGTACTAGCTTTTTACGTTCGTAGCTGAGGTACCTGAGTAAGCATAAGCATTTCTGTTTCTCACGATGCTGGATACCAGTGATATTGCGGAAGAAGGCATTTGCCGGGATTACGTGTGTAAGAGCGGGGACGCTTTGGTGTAGTCCCCTCCGTCCTAGTTGGTCTAGTGGCGCGAAGCAGGGTAAAATCAAGGGCCTAAGAACCTGATGATTCTGTGTAGCGAGAGGCTCACACGCGGACTCTCTACACCGTTAATTGTTCTCAGAAGTGAAGCGATCATCTTCTTCGGTGTAGCGGCCGATGAGGGGCTTCTTTTCGGTGAGGTCTATGGCTCAAGTAGCCCCCAGGTAGATAAGTCATTAATGGCTAACTGACAAGTCTAGGCCCTCTTTGGAGGACTGGTCGTTGGACTCGTGGCGTAACCCTGCTGTTGTTTGGTTATGACTGTTGACTGACTCGTCGTAGGGTCTAGCGTGCACGTCTTTTGTGGGCCAAGGTAACAACAGGGCAAAGTCTCCGTAACATACACCACATCTAATCCGGCGGTCTGGTTTTCGAGACCTACTAGGGTTGAGTTGATATAGCGCCCATAATGTAACAAAAACGCTACGGTAAGACTCACCGGTCTTTCCAGATGAAGGCGTTCCACACATTCGGTGGGGATGTCCCGTTGGCCCAGAGAGAACCTGTTCTGCTTGCTGAACATACATGCGCGGCGATAACCAAAAAGGAAAGCGAGCGCGGTAGTGCGAACGATCAGCTCATGTCTTCCCATTCGATTTATCGTCACTCGGGTAAACAATATTCGCTCGTATCAACTTCGTGCTTCTGTTCGTGTAATGAAATTTCTACTACGCTGATGTAAGACATGTGTTTTTACCACTCAACCCTTGACATGCCTGTAAACGCATTAGCACCTACGGGCTACGCATTATCGCCCAAGCCACAAGCGAGACCACCGAGTTACAGATCCCGCTCTTCCGCTTTATACGATTACCCCGGATTTTGAGGTACTACCTAGTACTATCCACTTCAGTCCGCATTTCTCTAGGTTTAGGAGAATGCGGTAATCGTGCTGCTTAGTGTGACACGGTAACGACAGACTCACATTCAACGCCGGCGCCTCAGAAGGGAATAAGAGGGAAATGCCCGGTGGGGGCACAGCATCGTACCCAAAGTATGAAGTGTCGAGAAAAAAAATAGGGCCGTTTGGCCCTTAGGTTACTGCGGATTCTTTAGGGACGCGTTAATGCAGACACTAACAGCCCTGCTTACGTATTCTGCACTATTATGTCATTTCTCTATTTAATATTATATCGATTTGACGAGTCATGCTTTGATATAGATCGTAGCGAATGACACAATTGCTAGCTCGACCGTACTATGGGTAGGAGGCCAAGTAGGACAGTTTACACTGTAACCAATTATGATACTGGAGTACAATAGTCCTAGCTGAGATAGACGGTCTATACAAATACAAGCACTCAGTGGCTAAAGCCTCTATACTTGGTAGGGAAGCCAGTATTAAACCCTAGTACATATTGGGGTAGGAGAGGGGTGATGTATGTATAATTGGACGTTAATATGCCCTTAAAGAGCAACCATTATGTTGGTAGCCCGCCAAATGCATCAGATGCGACGCTACGGCACTATTGAAGAAGAGAATAGTAAAAGAGACCCTAGACATACGTGTTAGGATAGGTCAAGAGGGCTTGCTCTCCCCCCACAACCCGCAGCTTCGGGCGCCAAGATAAAGAGTGGCCGAGCGATCCGCCTGTGTGGATCAGGCAAATCTGTTTGTAAATCAAGTGGCTGTCGGGAGGTAGGGTGGGATTGCCGGCGGCGAGACGCACTGAGCTTTAGTGGACTCGCATGAAAGATAATTCAACCATAGGCCAACCAGTCACGATACCGTCCAATACATCTTCAATGTCACGGGACTTTGTACAGGTTGAACACGGTAGCGCTTGTTGCTTCTGGAACTTGGGACATGGAGATCGCCAAGGAAATTACGGAGATATCGTTAAGCTCGTTGATACGATAACTTCTTCAGCTGTTCCTAGGCGGCTGAAAGACCATCTTGGTAGAGAGACGAACGGTCTATCTCCTAGAGGCAAACTAAATTGGTCATAAAGTAGTGTAGTGAATCGCGTTGGCATGCGAACGAGATGGTAGCTCTCTTGCCAAGCAATTTCCGAACCTATTCCGATTCAACACTGTACAGTTAGTGCGTTGGTCATAGGCAACGAATTAGTGTAAGCTAGTTTCACCAGACGCGTGGCAACGCAACGCCATGGAAGGGTGTCTGTAACACTTCCAGGGCAGATGCGTTTTGTAATCAATGACATGGTGGCCAACCAAGCCTTTGTGGTAGTGTGATAGATCTGCGTCGAAAACGAAGTATAATGCGCATCTGAGTCCCCTGACCAGAACGCCGACCACGCTCTCAGACGTTCGGATCACAAAAAAACAGGAAAGGGGGCTGCATATCGCCTCAGTTTAGATAGTCGTGGGCAACCAATCTTAATCAGTATCTCGGCGTCGACGCCTATCGTGGTGTATTAGACGGCACCAGGACGCGTACTGCTCAGCCATGATATACAGTGGCAATGCGGATCGTTTGGGACAGGGTGCAATATACACAGCTGCTGCCCGGAGTATAGCATGAACCTAGGAAGAGGTGGTCATATGGAACTAGTATTGGAGCCCAGACTCTGAACGGGTAATATAATTCGATCCAGGTGTTCAGCCTTGTAGGGTGACGGTGCAGATTGCTGTCGGTTAATTGTTCCACGCCAAGCCTTCAGCAGTACCCATGATTCGCGACTAATATCATTCCATCTAATATGGCGCATCTGACCGACAACCGAGCCACCTGGCCATGATTACACTACAGAGAACTACGCGAGTCTTTTTTCCATTCTCATCCCTTTTTTTTTTTTTTTTTTTTTTTTTTTGTTTGGGATGGCTTTGTGATAGATATTGCAACATTTTGACGTACCCCTGGGGTATGGATTCGGCCAGAAGGCCCGGGCGATGAGCCTAAAATCTCCAGCGAAATCGCACAGTAGGGAGAGTTATCATAGAGCAAAAGAACATGCGCCTAGCCAACTCATATGAAATCATTAAACACTATATACAGAAATCATTGAGTATATCATCATGTAGGAAGCTAGCAAGCTATGGCGGCGTGAATACTGGTTTGCCAACTATTTAGGTGCCTACTTGACTACAGAAGGCTCGGGCAAAATATTCTTGGACTGGGCAAGCCCTACGAGCCCTATAGGCTATGTGTAAGGCTGGACTAATCCCGCGTTAACCTAAATTTAGTAATGATGGGGAAGTGATGAGACAACAGTACAGTTACATCGTAAGTTTTGCATGCAAGGCCGGGAAGCCTGTCCCTATACACACGCACACACACAGCAATACCGTACTGTAGTGTAAGTTTTGCATCGGGATGCGACCGGTGTACTAGGCAGGCGTGTCCAAAGACCTCGTATCGCAACCTTGTTTGAGGCCACTTAATGAGGTCTGCCTGATGTAACAGCGGTTGGGAAATTAGTTGCTGCATTGTGCAAGTTAGTCTCCCAATTTCTGAGTCATGTAGAAGAGTCGCGACAAGGGCAACCAACCCGTGCTCGATGACAGTCACAGTTATTGGTAAGACCCTCGGCTAACTCTCTTATGTCGGTAATCTCAACGAGAAGCAGTGATTCCGCTTAACGTAGCTATAGATCTCATAAAGACGATGTATTCATGCTACGAAGTCCTACGTAGGTTCCCTTTTAAGATTATTTATTAAACAAATGTTCGATACCAGAAGTGTAGGTGAACGGAATATTCCATGCCTAGCTGTTGAGAGACTGCCGAAATCAAGGATCTGTAGGGCCATGCCGGTACGTGGTTGGTGCAGATCCAACATATTCAACTCGGGCCAGTAGTGTGCCAGTTGATATACGGTAGGAAACGGTAGGAAATGATTTCAGGGCAGGGTACTACCTAGATTCCCGCAGCTCCCGGGCAGCATCCCGGGTAGGTCAGGGCAGGTCAGGGGCAGTTGTCGTTGTTGTATATACCCCTGGTCTGCCCTGGGAGCGATCAGATTTGCACACAGTCTGCTCATGCTTGCATATTTCCCCCAAATGTATATACATACTGTAGTATATCATCGTGGCAATTGCATCTTCCAAGGAAATGACAGGTTTCGTGCATTCTGAGTCGTGGAGTTTCTGCGGGAGTGGCCGCCAAATGGTAATTGGTGAGACGCAGACTTGACGACATCATCGCTAAATTGATTTCCACCATAGCGCAGACCTCGCATCACTGCACGTGGGGCGGTACGATATAACTCAACGGAGGCTATCCCATTAGGTACAGGATAGACGAGTTGGTGCCCACCTTACGAGTTATTCGGCCCTACGCAAGAATCGTGTCTCAGTGCACGTTTCGGACTCACCAGTGTCTAGTTAATCATACTGTAGCATAGGTCACAATGATCAGTTACAGGCCGATGGTCTGCTTCACAAGCTCTTGGTCATATTTGGGCATCGAGCTTCGTTATCCAGTCGTCATTGCCATCGTCAGCGCCATCGCGATTTGTAACGTCACGAGAGCGCTTATATGCGATTATGTCAGTGAGTGTAAGTGGTTTTTTGGCCCTCAGACATCACCATAAGGGGTTCAAGACAGTCTCGGGAGTTGGGACGGGTTAGGACTAGCGTAGGGCTTAGACAGGCAAAATGTAACATCATGATCATGCCGCCCCAAAAGCCAGGCCCTCATTGTTTAATCGAGCGAAATACACCAAGTCTAGTAGAGACTACATTCGTCAGATGATGAAGACAGCAATGCAACGGCAAGAGATATAATCCATCAAGCTCTAGGATCTACGTAATAGGTATATTTATCTACACTCTTATTTAAGGAACTGTGGCCGCCGCCTTTATCTAGAACTAGACTGCTTTAGGGAGTTGATGCTCATCTTTCTCTCGGATGTACTCGACGTGTGCGAGCTAGCAGCGTAGAAAAACATTATCCAGACACTAGTCTCTCTACATGACACCGGGACAACGAAAGTAGATTGAATGCATGAACAAGTATTCGCTATAATCCGTTACTCCGAACGGACGTTTCCAATAAGTTGGGAAGGCTAATTAAGTCTACATGTAGTAGTAAAACCGAGCCATTCCGTTTTACCAAAGAAGCGATGCATCTAGGCGAGCTTTATAATAGGTACATCCTACCTAGATAGTCGATATTTGTAATATTATAGTTCTAACGAGTGAATAAATTTAGAGAGTATTTTCACCCTAGCCTTCTTCAACACGGTTAGTTGAATAATTACACATAGATACCTAAATGGCTCTCTAGGATATACCGTCATACCTAACCTCTAACACCAATGTCTCCAATCACACAATTTCATTTTCGTACGTACATATGAGCCTTCGCCTTACAACTACCGGGGATATCATTCGACAAGCAATCCAGGCCGTATCCATGAAGAGGGTGTATGACATTAATTTTTACGCCTGTGCACTATACCACCTTACCTAGGTACTAGCATGTAGGGCTGGGAACCTGGCTGCACAAGTTGCGTCGAAATTAGGGCCGTGCTCGACTAAACGTAGATGGAGCAATAAGCTAGCTTTCACGGCCCTGATTGACATTCCGGTACCTCTTCTTTTTCCTGATTCCTGGCTTATCAGTTATCTGGCTCTAACCGCTTTTGTCGACTGAAGGACACGAGAGCCAATCACAGGCCGAACTGCTAGCTCGTCCCGCGACCCTATAGGGCTGACTGGGGGGGGGCTGCCTTGCAAACATTTCTTTTTCCCCTTCAGCCCAAGTCAACGTCTGTGTAACTAAGTACTTACCTACAACTACAACTACACTACCTACATACATCTACATACATACACTATATGCACTCTACATACAGGCTGTGCTATACGTCACGCCATGTGATCCAATATACCGAATGCTTCCCAGCGAGCAGGATAAGTAAGTAACCAAGCGGCGACGTCAAGATTCAGAGTCGCAGGCGTATGCCTCGCTCACAATGACAAATCCAATGACGCTCAACCATGCATATTGGGGACTTCCTTCCCAATCAGTACACAATAATGGTGGGAGGTCATAGAATCTTGGCCGTCAATGAGTCGGAGCTATGTTGGAGACACGAATACGATCAATACGTAGGTAGGTAGTCTGACTTACTGTAATTGCCGCTGCTAATATACGGTAGATGCACCTTTTGCTCACTGCAGGCAAAAAAAGACGAGGGAATACCAGGGAATACCGCACCAAATGCCGTGATGGTATTGCCGTCATGTAAGAGCTAAGATCGTATTTACCTCCTAACAGAACCGATGCCCTTCTCTTTATCCCGAAACGCTAATTTGTTTGACAAATACACTTGCCGCGACTCACGGGGCTTAGCTAGTAGGATCCTCGTTAACTTAGACTCCTAACTCCTTGTTTGAGTATAGGTCTCATTATCTAATCCCTCCGAGCTAGCCCGTACGTTAGCCCGTACACGGCACTAACCCCCGGGCCCTGGGGACCGAGCTCACGGAGCCCTCATCAGACTGGAAATAAATACTGTCTTTGTGAGATTTTTCATACGTCATCATCTAACTAGCGATTCTCTGGAACATACTGGTATTGGGGTCAACCAATGTCTTTAAACGCCGATATGTCGCGGTTTTCCTTCATGTCACCCTTCATAAGGGTTATTGCTATATCGGAAATTCCCTAGACCGCCGAATCCTAGATAACAGCTGGATGGCACGATCAACACCTGACATCTGCCGAGCCCTTCTGCCTCCTTGTTTGAATCGGCAGCAACATCTGGCGCTCTTAGTATATGTGAACTAACCAACTCTCCCTTCTTAGCCTAAGTTGAATAGTGCTGAATACCAATTCGGTTTAATTGTTAACCGAGCCCTGGGAGTCACACAGATCACCGGTGATCCCTGGATATCGGTGGGTTTTCTAATTGGAATATTGCCTCTGAACGCATAATCTGGATGGTAAGAAATATAGAGCTTAGGCAGCATATAATGACTTTAGTCTCTCGGCTTGCCCTTTGCGGAGGCTAGACTACAGTAGTCCAACATAGTATGTATGTGTATGCACGACCCCGGTCATGGGAGCGATACAGCTGACTAAGACGTCTCTGTGGTCTCGGTCCGGGGACTGCATGATAGTCGGATATGTTCTACAGTACGTAGTATATGTATGCAAATGGTGTTACATATCTAGAGTTATGTGGAGATGCGAGAAGTTGAAAAGCTCGCAATGGGAGGCGGTAATCGAAGCTCATAAGAGTCGCCCTAACGAAAAGAGCGAACTAACACCGAAGGGCCAACTAGTGCAAAAAGTAGGAGAATGAGATCTCCACTCTCAGGTGAGACCAAGGAATTCCTGGGCGGTGCCTAGGTACGCTAGGTATCATCCAACTCTGTCGTTGGTTAGCCTTGGCAAGCTTGGTTTTCAGAACGAGAGATTCCCATTTGGGTATTGCCGAACGCCCTTAGGGTCTAGTGTACAGGTGTATAGGGCTCGAGACCTTGAGACTCGAGGAAGGGCTGACGATGGGAAAGAAATATAACGGTTCGCCCGGACATATTTTCAGATAATGTATTCATTTAGAGGCTTTGACGGGTGGTCCTTGACGCCGCATGTCAGTATTCCCACAGATGGCTTTGCGTAAGTTTGATATCCAATTCAAGAAAAGCATGTTTCAACCAACTATGATCCCTTTTTCCGAGGTCTGCCTCTCGGCTACCCATTTCCCCATACATATGGGGGGAGGGGCTACGAACTGGTAAGGATGCGCACGTTGAGAAATGGGCAATATAGTGAAGTATTTGTCCAGCAACTCGGGAGAGATCAATGCAATGCAATTCGGATTGATGTATGGGATGGGAAACCGACTGTACTCACAGAAGATATCACAACCACATGCAGTTGATGCTCACGTGTAGTATATAATATCATATCTACATAGTAGATAATGATAGGATATAAGTAGGTATCCGAAACTCTCACGACTGACTACTAGATACTTGGCTAGATTCGATGAAAGGGAAGAATGCTGCTGCTGCCACACTGCCTTGGAAGCATAATGTGAAAATATATTTACCGGGCAAATATAATGACTGCATGGGTAGGAAATAGTACGTCTGTCTGGGGTTTGAGGCAAGCCAAACAGGCCAGACAGCTTTCGTAAGGGAGTAATGAGTGGGACAAATGGACCATTAGCCAAGATGCTGGGATGCTTGTCGTTGGCCGAGTTTGCAAGGCCAGTCAGTGGACAAGTCAGTGAGTGAATAACGAGGAGAAGTAAAGGAGCTACCTAGGTAGCTAGACTAAGGTAGCATGGTCATTGGCATGGTTACTGGCATGGTGTACACTGTAGAGAGGTAGTATGGGTATAGCTACATAACATACCTGGCCAAGTACTCAAGGTGATGTAGTACTACCTCAGGATGTAGGTACATGGGTACTTATGGCGTAGTGAAGTGGTGTACATAGGTACAACTAACTCGGCAGGGCACATTGCTTTGCTAGGTTCACACCATGTCTGCTTTTAAAACATTTCCAATGTCGATGTCCAGGGCACTGTCCAGGGTTGCTTGGCCCCTGTCAATGTCGAATTGAGCCTGTCGACTACTTGCCTTGTACCATGTACTATGCAGTGTAGAGGTACCAGCTGCAGCTAACATGCCCATGTACCACAATCAATCCCTGCGAGTAATCCGCACCCGCGACCCAAAAACCCTTGTAGGGAGGTACCTTGGGCGCTAGTCGACGAGGTGGTGGACGAGGGACGCCAACAACCAATCTGCTTGACCCTGCTTAACCCTGCTCTACCCTGCTCAACCCTGCTCAACCCTGTGCAATGCCTAGTGCGGTGCCTAGTTGTGCTGTGGTTTCCTCAAAGGGCTGAAGAAGGGCTCCACTCAACCCACCCTTTCCATTCCCATAGGGCAGAGGCACCATCGATTATTTCCAGGTAGGTACACTACAGTCCACACTACCTTGGGTGCACTAACCTACCTAGTCTATCGCTAGGTATCTCTCACCAAGGTAGACTAGTGTAGCCATTTATTACCTACCCTTATTTACCTATTTACCTACCGACCTAGCCTACCTAATAAACTTTATTACTTACTACATCTACTTACCACCTCTCTCTCTACCTCTCCCCATCCTCACCCCTCCTCCAATTGTGCCATATTGATCTGTCCATCTCGGACGGTTCTCTTTGCCTACAAGAAGGGAGTGATTCATTTCACTTCACATTGTCTAATGGAGTCAACGTTGCTCGTCTTGATGTAAAGAAAGATTATACAGAGACTGCTTGTTCGCATAGACCTCTAGATTCCTTCTCTGTTCTCAAGTCGACTACCTACTCCCAAGTGCTTGTGCTTGTGCTTGTGCTTGCTTATACATATACATACATATATCCATACCATATATTCATATCTATATACGTCCATACCCACATGTCTACCGATTTATATCCATAGGTATTCATACAGACAGGGCCTTACCGGGAATTGCCACTCGAGACGTCTTTCGAATTGTTTCTTTTTCATATCACACGCCCGCGCGCTCCGGTTCAGCCATTGACTATCGCCTTGTGTCACTGCTTGCATGGTTGGACACTGTCTCGGATTCGAAAAAGAGGTCAAATTGCCACAGCTGTCACAACATTCGCCTACCGTATCCGCCATCTCCACCGCCTCGTGCCTCCCGAACCTCGATGATACCTCTTGTGTACCGACCTGCCACCTTGAGTTACTCCGAGGGCCAAGTCTCGTCTAGATACAGCCACAATCTAGCTAGCCGTTCTGATCCGTCCTCCCTGATCATGACGTTTTCTGTCACCCCAACTCGATATTAATGAATGAACCGTTCCTTTGCGCGAGTCTTGACTACTTAGTACTGTTACTACTGCTAATATTCACTTTGCTCGTTTAACAGCGGCTACTCCGACCCCCACTCCTTGCCACTGCCATTTTACGACCTAATTTAGGGACTGGGTCTCGAGATATTTCGCCTGGCAGCAATTCGATTACCGCAACACGAAGGTCCCCCAACATTTTCAAACTGCTTTATTCCATGACCTACAATTATTTGCGCCAACTGTTAACCCTCCTTGGCCACAGACGAAATATCCTTCCATTGTGCTTCTCTTGAGCTACCCTCAACCAGCTGCCGTTCACTGTGAGAGCTGCTCTAGTGGCGCATATTTACCGAGTCATACAATTTTGTGAGGGCATCACTTGCTCCCCAAAGACGCAGGATGGAGATACCTTCACGATACTCCCCCCGGGAGCCGGGAGGGGCACCACCAGCTATATACATTGAAGATTCCGGTCGGTTCGACCGGTCTGGTCGCTATGGTCATCGGCCTCATGCATCCAACTTCTCGCCCTCTTCCATACCCATGTCAATACCAAATATCCGTCGAACCGCGGAGGATGATGCTCCTCCCCCCTTGGCACCTCCCCGATTTCTGCCCGGCTTGGGACTCCCTGGCCCACCAACTCACGACCGGATCCCTTCTATTGATTCAAATGCTAGTTGGGAGGGTACGAGACGTGATAGTGAAGGTGATCAACTACGGTTTAGGAAACAAGAAGTTGGTCGTTCACACCAGAGAGACGAGGGCTATCATAGTATGAACTCGACTTTATCGTCAATTGGGTATGTGAATAGTACGGCTGTTTGGTAGCCTTCGCTGCTAAGGGTATCGCGCCTGTCAACTAACCTTGTGCGCCATAGTTCTCAGGACTCGCTTCCGAAAAAGCTTTTCATGTCTCACAACCTCCAGTTTAATAAGTCTGCCGCGAGCGATTACGACAGCCACCAATTGAAAAAGTTGGATTCGCGTCGAGTTTTCGACAACCGTTCCCCCCCTCGTCGATCCGGACTCGCCATGTCTCTAGACCAGAGTAGACCTGAGCCTCCTCACTACCCTACCGTTCCCCAGCTTTCTTTACCTGTCCGACTACATAATCGACCCCCAATAGATCCTTCTAGCCGCTTCACAGATTCTCCCTTACAAACGACAACATCGCCACGTGCTGCGACGTATTACCAAACTAGCGGCCCTGAGTACCGCTCCCCGGTCGAGTCGACAGACGCGGATCGCTCGCCACGTTACAGAGCTAGGCGGAACAATAGCGATGATGCCACCATGTCGACACATAGTTACGACAATATGGAGGACACGGACTTTCCAATGGAGGAAACGTCAGGAATTAGAAGATTGCGTATAGATGACCCTCACGGCCGATTGGACTTACAATCTGCTGGACAGAAGAGACGCGCATCGTCGCCCCCCGGTGGCGACAGTCCGCCACAAGGACCGCTGAGTTCGAACGATACTATGAGGCGTCGCGACGGCGTTGGGAGAGGGTCTCCGGCTCCGCGGCTCAGCTTGGTCCCGCCGAGCTCCTTGTCTTCAGCATCGTCCGCTGGTCGTAGTGCGTCCTACGTTTCAACGGCATCTCTCACTACGAGCATCTCAAGTCTGAATTCATTCGGTGGTAGGTCACCCAGTGGGCTGTCATCCGGAGGCTTATCCCCAGTGGACATGATGGCTGCCAATTCGCCTTACAACACACCTATATCCCTTGGGCCCTCATGTAATCCTTTTGGTCGGGGCCCCCATCAGCGGAACATCAGCAGTGAAAATAGGCAACTTGCGTCCCCTCGTAAAGTTGTCGAAGTACCAAAAGCCACCATCTCAAAACTGCAAGGCGGTTTTCTCATGTGTGAATGCTGCCCCAAAAAGCCAAAGAAATTTGAGACGGTCGAGGAATTGAGGTACGTGCTATCTATTCTCATCTCTCGTCACATGTATATCTGACATATTTTAAATTTAGCGCACATGAAGCTGAGAAGCAATATGAGTGCTCATTCTGTGGCAATCGCTTCAAGAACAAGAACGAAGCTGAGCGTCACCAAAATAGTTTACATGTTAGACGACATAGCTGGTCCTGCTCGGCACTTCTCATGTCGGGCTTTGACAGAGCCTTCCATGAAAGTACTAATAGGCCCGGTGAAGCCGACACGTGTGGATATTGTGGTGAAGAATTTGGACGCAGTGGTGGGGCTGCGAGGGCGCGGCACGCGACCGACCGTGACTGGGACCTGCGATTGAAGCATTTGCAGGAAGCCCATAAATTCCGGGAGTGCAACTCGAGCAAGAAGTTCTATCGTGCGGACCATTTCCGACAGCATCTTAAGCATAGTCACGCCGGCACAAGCGGGAAGTGGACTAATATGCTAGAGAATGCTTGCATGCTAGATGAAGAGCCGCCGCAACCCCCACGGTGAGAAGGTGATTGAAAAAGAGGATCCTGCTCTTAGGATGGGTAAACGGTTGGTGATCAGGATGCGACTCAGCGGCACCGACGTATGGGTAAGACATCGATGTGTTTCAAATGCTACCTACAACAAGCCTCTTGATCCGATCCAGCCGACAGATTACGCCGTCTAGCACATTGTTAACAAGTGCTTTTGCACTTTAGGCACGATGTGCTGACTGCCGTTAGCAGTAGATGTTGGGTGCGCACCGGAGCCCCACCCTTGTCGACCAGAACTGTCAATGGCTCGTTTACGAGCTGGCACTGCTTGCTGACGGCACGGCTTCGTGCTCATACGGTTTTGGTCAGATTGTCATTATGACGAATCCTCAGAAGCACAAAAACTATGTTAGATTCCACCGTCTATGAACGTGAGCAGTAACCCTCTTTTACTGCTAGTGTTCCATGCAGCAGTGGAATGACTAGAAATAGTCTAGGAGAAGCAAGAAGCAGGAAAGTAGGGACGATGGGATCGCGGAGCGGTTTCTTGATGGGCCAGTCCAGGCCAGCCTGTAGTGAATAAGCTGACTTGCTGGCACGATGCTTTGGGGTCGTACGGAATGGTTACGGGATGGTTACAACTTTCAATTTCTTTTTCAGCCTCATTCGTCTTGAGGCAAGCTACGAGCGGCCACAGAAGCATTGGATCGGATTGGCCTTGGATTCGGCAAACTTTTACGAAGATATGTGTCTCACCCATTTATCACGAATGGCATTCTGTTGTAGTATGGCATCGCCTTGGCGCATGGCAAAAAACCGAAATAATTGATTCCAAGAATACCCCATGGAGGCGGTGAAGGAGAAGCGACGAAAATGCAACGGGTTCAAGAGTATTACTACCTACATACATGCATCAAACATGTTCTTACAGTAGATACTACCAGTTAAGCGAAAGTGAATTGCTTTATACAGACAACAGGTGTCAATCAAGGCTCGGAAAACAGGGGAAATGTTTGCATTTACATAGATTCATTAAAGGTCAATACAGTCGCTACCACAGAGTTAATGTCAATATGAACTACACTACACATACACACTACATTCGAACAGGGTGCTATATTCTTCTCCTCTACTTTATAAATACTCATACCACATCAGAAATGAAGCACCGTCGTAAAAACGACTTGGTATCTACTAGTACTATAGGTACCTAATAAAAACCAGGGCACTGCCTCGCACCAACTAACTATAAGCGGAAAGTCATACCGAAACAGGTTGGACGAACTAGAACGACACCTCTAGTCGATTACGCTACACGTACCTACCCAGTTAGTGGGGGAAGGGGTCTGGAAGGGAAGGAGGAAAGAGGGGCAACAGAATACCCAGGTAGCCACTCACGTGATTCAGCCCTGTCCCGCAATACCGAAATTTCGATAAAGGGTCGATAAAGAATAAAGAGGGGCACAGGGCAAGCTTTGTGCCGAAGTATCCAGTACCTATGGAGGGGCAGTTGGCTACCAGGTATACATACATATTCAAGTACTCCTACACTTACTACTCTTACTACTACTACTCAAGCCTAATATCCTCAAACCCGTGTGTTATAGGCATCTCCAACCTTAACACCCTCACTTGAGTACCACTCTCATCAACAACCCACGGATACGGCTGCGGTTTTCCTTCGAGTACAGGAGAATATGTCAAGTCTCTCAAAGGTGCCAGGTGATGACAACCTGTTTGTTGGAGGGTAACTACAATTCCTGTTCGTCTCCTTCTATCTACCCAACAGGAGTCACTGACAAGCCCGGCAGGATCTGGATCTTAAATATAGCATCGTATAGAAAAGAGCTGTATGAGAACAACATTACTCATATACTATCCGTCATACAATTCTCTTTCGAAAAATGGGGCGAGGAGGCTAAACGCTTCAAGCACATGAGCATCGACATAGACGATGATGAGTCATCAGATATCCTTGTCCGCTTTCCTGCAGCCGTTCGCTTTATCGACAATGGATTACACCCGCAAGGGTCTGACGCGAGAGAGGATGAAACCACGGCGACTTCGACTCCCTCGCCTAAGAGTGGTGTTTATGTCCACTGTGCCATGGGCAAATCCCGTTCAGTAAGCTGTGTAGTGGCCTACCTTTTATACAAATATCCGCACCGCTTCGGCGGTAAGCAATTCACCGAGTCTCCTGTATCGACTCAGCGGCGGCGTATTACGGCCAAGGAAGCTGTTGAGAGCGCATTGGAATGCGTTCGCGAGGGCCGGCCCTTCGCAGAGCCTAATCCAGGCTTCATGCGTCAACTTGAGCTTTGGTGGGAAATGGGTTGCCCGGCCGAGGATGACGGCGCCGTAGAGCGTCATCCTACCTATCAGAAATGGCTCTACGACGGCATGCTCCAGGAGGCGCGAGATATGAGGATGGCGCCCGACGCCGAGCAAATCCGCTTCGAAGATGAGGTGCGCGCGCAGGAGAAAGAGCAAGGTAATGATGATGATACGGTAACACAGAAAGACGGGAGGGAAGTTCGTTGTAAGAAGTGCAGACGCACTCTCGCCACTCCCAATTTTCTCGTGTCCCATACTCCCACCGGGGAGACGGCCGGTTCCGGCTGCGCTCACATCTTTATCGACACACTATCCTGGATGCGACCTGCACTCGAAGACGGTGCCCTCGATGGTCGGTTGGTCTGTCCAAACTCCAAATGCAGTGCTACAGTTGGCCGATTCGCATGGCAAGGACTGCAGTGCACGTGTAAGCAGTGGGTGGTGCCAGCGTTTTCTTTGAACCGAAGCCGCGTGGATGAGGTGAGTTCACGGCCTGTCGGTTCCTCGGGGATTCGCATGCCGCCAGGTCGAAATGGAAGCTTGTAAGAGGACATGGCTCGTCGCTCGAACGAACGCCTATCCCTATGGTGAGGTTGAAAAAAAAATGCCTCGACTATTCCGGTACTACTCGGTACAAACTGCTGCCCGAAAACAATTCCCTCGCCGGCTGTTTGAATTTTCTAGAAGCCGGCAATGATAGGTGCCAATCTTAGCAGGGGATTGGCCGTTGCACACATAGATAAGCGGCAAGAAGAGTCTCGTTAATAAGCTTATTCTCCCGGCTAAGCACTATCACGATAGTAGTGTAGAATGTGCCCCATTCCCTACAAGGCAATGGATCGGTCCTATTAGGTCTAAACCCCTGACCGCCGCTACTCATGGGGAAAAAAAAACACCCCATACGTAGTATACATACATGATAGCCGCGAAGGAGGTGATAGTCTGCTTATGTCAGGGGTCTCGTCACCTCCCGTAGGCTGATGCATAGCGGTTCCTACACAGTCACCAGCCTATCCCAATGAGCGAAAAGACCGGCGTACGCCGCCCCCAGTGAGCGCATCGTGAACGGTCTTTTCTCCCCCTAGCAATTTACCTCCTACACTGCAGCCCATTCGACCAACCGACAAATTCCAAATCAAATCACCTAACTCGACCTTCCGCCTGACTAACCTAGTCCATGCCTCATACGTCATCGAAATACCAAACGTCAGGCTAAAGGCAATGGCTATACCAGTGCCAGTTGTGCCATACGACCCTGAAGATCCTTAGGATCCTTGCTGCTATCTCCGTGCCCCGTTATCCTTCCTAGGGCTTACTCGTTTAGTATAGTGTAGTTAGCTTGGTCTTTTTTCACCGATGTCCAACGGAGTCGATACGCGAAAGAGAAGCGTGTAATTAATTTCCTTTGAACACAAGTACAATTCGCAGCCCTGGCTCTGTTCCCCAATGGTCTTGCCTTGTATGGTTGGCGGGCTCCATCCATCCCGGTTATCTCGGGCTTCTTCCGCTAATATACTTACCTACACCGAGTAACGACACAGGCCTACGCTACACTATTGAGAGTACGGAACTTTCGTCACTGCATAGTGTACCATATCGGACGACGTTGGATGGGACAGGACAGGACAGGATGGGATGGGATAGGGTAGGCCACCCCGGGTTTCTAAGGTATATCCCGTGTGTTTGACCGGGGTATCCCCTCGACGGAATCATATCCCTTTGGCCGGAAGCGCAAGCGCACTTGCAGTTGCAGTTGCAGGTGCGCCTACATACAGACGGACAGCCAGAGACAGACAGACATACAGATAGACAGATAGACGAAGACGGCATGTCCGAATGCGAGCGGTCCCTGTGCCTCTGGAAAGCAGCCTTGTCATGCACGCCGTCTATGCAGTTGCCTTTTACCTTTACCTACCTAACCTACCTAGTACTTTTTCTAGCGGCAGCAGCAGCAAGCAAGCAAGCAGGCATGCCGGATCCCAAGGTCACCTACCCCGATGCACCTGAAGCATGCAGTTGCAGAGCGAATCCTTACCAGAAGAGATAGAATAGATGGAGAGATGGAGAGAGAGATGGATGTACATATGCACAACATACCTACACCACTACACTACACCGCACTATACTCTACAGGTGGTACGCGGTATATGTACGTGTATGCTGACTTGGCAAATCCATCGACGAGTGCGGATAGTGTGGAATCCCGCGCGATTAGATTAATGTGGCGCACGCGGCGGTGGACTGAGAAGCTGCACTTCGCATATTTCCGCCCGTTCACCGGTTCATGGGGTCGACGACACCGATGTTCGTTTGTTTTGTTTGCTTGCTCGTTCGTTCACGCCGAATGGGGTTTGCTTGCGCTACCTGCTACTATCTACGCTATATTTTACTTTGCATCTTCGTTTATTTGCTCATCAGCTTTGATTTCCGATAGGGAGGAGCTAGCTAGCAAGCGAGTGAGCGCAGACTCAACTGAAACAGGCGAGAGAGGGAGAGTAAGGCGCAGCTCGAATTGATATAAGTACAGTACAATATATTTATAATCCGGTAGCGAAAACAACCAATTAATAAAAAGTCGGAATAAATAGTACGAAAAAGCGTCAGAGAGGAAATACCTAACAGTAGTGTGGAATCGGGTTCCGAGGGATGGATTCGCGGATTTTTCGGCGTAATAGAAACTACCTCCTACTACAGCTTGATTAGATACTATAGACTACTGTACTGTAGATGGTATAGATACAAGATAATAGATAGATAGATAGATAGATAACACTTATTCGGGAAGGGAAGGGAAGGGAAATGGACGGATGGACAGGGGTTTTGTTTTCAGCACGCCAGCCCTGTTCTGCCCTGTCAAGTCAATTCCACATCCCTCCCCTGTCGAACGAACTCCTGAAGACGTTTGTGACGGGTAACGCTAGTGCGCTAAGGGATTTATTACCTACCTACCCCTATCTGAGGTAGCGTGGATAGTGACTAGGTAGACAAGTACTTGTTACTAGCTATAGGTATAGGTACAGAGCTAGATGGTATTAATCTAGAATTGCGTACACTACAGTACATCTCGCTCATAGCGTAGTATTTTACCTAAATATGCACTTGTGGTGTAGTGTAATGTAAGAGTATTGATGATAGATCATGTTATAGGACTTCAATGTATGGTATTCGCTGTGGTGAGATGCGGCGATAGCACATACGCATACATATACATACATACGATACGATGTGACACTCACATATAAAAAGCAGTACTATGTATAACAACCTCCCTACCGATCTATCTATATAAACACGACGAATGACATTTTACCGATCCCATCGTCTTCATTCCTTCTATGTAACTGCACTATATATACTTACTAGTAAGTACTTATGTAGTGTAGCGCAGCGCGCACTAGCGTGGTGTATCAGCGCATAGTGTACATACATACATACACTACACAACGCTACGCTATATTCCCATCTGTAATGCCTTCTAGAATAACCTGAGACGACACGATGGAACAAGTCCCGGTGTTTTACCCCGGCTCTTTTCCCCCAAGGCGTTTTATTTCGAATGTAACACGCCACATCCTGCTAACACTACACTACACTACGGTTCCTCTTTTTGCTTTTTATTCGCAATCGAATTGCATACCACACGCTACTTGCATACACACTAAGTAGGTAGTAGTGTAGACAGAAGACAAGGTCAAGGTCAAGGTCAAGGTATGTAAATTGAAGGGCCCTCTACCGCATGGTGTCGTAGTAGTAGGTAGTAATAGCCTTGTCACGCAGGACCACCGCCCTCCCAAGCGAGCGGTAACACTGTCGTATTTCGGCGGGACCCTTGGGTCTAGGTAGTGTAGGTGGTTCCAGTTAGGGAGCTCTAAATAGTAGGTACAACTACACGCTCTATTCTTATTATTCTATACAGTTTGGTACGATCACACTTGGATATTTCGTGCGTATGGATTCTAGTGTACGTAATGAATGTTACATACTAAGTAGTGTAGGCACTTGAGTAACGTAGACTACTATATGCGCAGAGCAGTGAAGTGAAGTGTAGGTGGCGTAGTATAAGTCTACCTGCTATATAGCCCCCGATTATAACCCGCCAAGACGCGGGAAACGTGTGCTCCTAGGCCGGTTTTCGGTATAGCTTGCGCGTACCTCCTCTGCTATATCTATTTACACTATATCACGTGTTTAGATCGATTTCGCAATTTATTTATGGTGTGCATACGAGTAAGACGTTATATACACTATCTACATACACTATATGTATGTATGCAGTGTTACCCGCAGGACCGATCGATTATCATGTTATTCGGTGTCGAGAGCTGAAAATGCTGTGCGATGGCAATGGCATGGCAATGGCATGGCATGGGCATTGGCATGGGGACAAGACAGCATACAGCATACACTAGTTTACCTGGTATACGGTTGGTTTAGATGGAAAGGGTTGAAGGCATGAAATTCAATCAGGTCACCGCGCGTTCTTTCGAATCCTGATTATTTGTCACAAGAAAAAAAAAATTTTTTTTCTTGCCTTGTCCTTTTTTTTTGTAGCCACCATATGTAAACGAAACGTGGTGATAGGCCCCCAATTCGTTATAGCAATAGTAGTATTGGAGAGCTAAGGGAGCTGTCATCTTCAGCTCGGCTTTAATCCTGAACCTCGGCAGCAAAAAAAAAAACCAACCCGCCTCGCCTTACCTAGGGATATATATCCTGTTTTCGAACAGGCAAGGTGGCAAATATTGTAGGTATACTATATGGAAACATGTAAGTAGGTTAGGGAACTTTTCGCGACAAGGACTAGGCACGTGAGAAGGAAAAAAGCTGGGACAAAGATCTCCCAGGCAAGGTAGTCAGGTAGTCTGTCTGTCAGACCTTAGTAAGGCGAGGAGAGTGAGTAACGCATCCCGTAATACACGATTGTAATTTCCAAAAGTGCACTACACTATACTCAGTTGGGGGCCCGTGTCAGCCAGGGTAGGACGGCGTTTCTTCTTAAAGGAGCTGGGGAAACACAAGGGAGGAGAGGAAAGGAAAGGAAAGGAATGAATACGCGGTATTGTATGGGAATACGGGAGATACCGCTTATTACATTACATGATGCACATTGTAATAGTGTAGCGTAGTAGTAGGAGCAGACTGGTAGGGCTTACATCCCTTCCATCTACACTACTCTACACTCTATTACATACTAGTTGTAGTAGTAGTTTAGGATGGGATGTGGGGGGTGATGATGACCAGGGATTTATTCTCATCATGGAAGGATGGATTGCACTAGGTACATACAAAGCGCGTGCTTAGGTACCGAGTACTACTCTCGATCCCCATATACTTTGACCAGTCGTTAGCCTTGTATTAACAACTTTCCTCACTACCTGCAACTACGCTAAGTAGATACCTGGATTAGGATAGTTATATACAGTGGCAGATACAGATGGACGTTTCAGTTTGCACGAGTACATTCATCTGACAATAATCTCCGACGGCGCAGGGTAGTTTAAACCAACGAACTAACGTCGGAGATAGAGTTGACTCTCCCCTCCTCCCCTCCCATCCTAGCCCCCCCGCCGAGAAATCCTCAACGACCCTGACCCCCGACCGACCCCGACGCCCCCTCGGTATGCGATGCGTGGCGCTCACCGAGTGAAACAGCCGAAGTTTTCGACGCCTTGTGGCTTGCCTGCTTGCCTTGATCCAACCCGCCAACACCACTAAAGCACGCGCAACCGTTACAGCCCACAAGCCCAGCGATCCCGCGACGGCAAACATCAAATTTCTCATCTCGGCTTCTAGCATCCATCTTCAGTCACGGGAACAGGGTAGTGTACACTACCAAGACACACACACCCACGCCAACAACAACGCCCAGCTTACTCTCCAGTACTACACTACGCAGATAGCTGATCCCGGTTTCAATGCTACACTACTTATTACATAATTAGGCTGGTTTTTTACATGCATCGGGTATACTAGTACATACATGCAGCACCTAGTCAAACATACGATTTTTGAGTACTTCAGTTATTAATGTCGAATAATGTACCTACCTATGCACTAGGCTAGATGCACGAATGAATGACAGGTGACCGATTTGCTTCTGGGTTGCCGGTGATAATTCCCACCATCACAATAAACGGGCGTGTCTCGATGACATGTCACATGTACCAATATAGTATACGTTGAGGGCGAAACACGTATATCATGAAGCTATCTCCAAGCTGGGCCCTGCATGGCTGATGGGTCCCCTCACACTACCACGTTAAGAGTAAGTATACTCACCTGCTAAGTTGGCGATCCCGTATTTGTCGAGTATCTATCTGCAAGGGCCAATTAGCTAGGTACCGCATGATACTGAGGTTGGATGTGAACCAGACACCCGGATGATGTGAGTCCAATAATTCCATTTGAAGTAATTCGTTCCACCCGGAGGGTGCGAAGATACGCATCTTTCGTCGAGATCGGAGATTAAACGAAAAAGTCCATCTACATACTGAATATCGAACACGGAAGAAGAAGCCCAAACGAAAAGATTCGGCCGAGAAATCAAGGGCCAGCGTCGTAGTGACGGGTGGAAGAGCATGAAGTTGTGCAGGGGAGTGGCTTCGCCGAGTACTACCCGTGATACTGTCAACAAGCGAGGACGGAACTCAGACGACAGTTGTACTTACAGCGAGTTGGTCACCTATCATAGTAATCCGACAAGTTAAACAATCTCACCGGCGAATATCATTGGTACCTCTTGTCAGATAGATCCTGCCATCTCGACCGGTACGGTTCACAGCGAGATCGGTAACGTAAGCCCTACACGACCCTTGTTTGTGTACCTCGAGGATTTTCTAAATCATTCGATCGATCCAATCAAGATATTCTGAATATCATGAGTCTCCGCATTCGCCCTATCCGTACCTGGATATACTACGGACTAGCATGGGGGCACAACGAGATGCAAAAAGTCTTTTGGTCATGACGCCCCTTGATTCGTTTGAACGGTTTTTTTCTCGGACCTATCATCGCCCACGCTAGGAATTATATCGATCTACCTTATATTTCTTTTTCCATTCCTCAGAAAAGCTGACAACTCTAGGCGAAGCTCGCATATGCGCTGGGGGCAATACACCATGTGTGGCATTGTCCCATGACACATTTTCGACAGACTTCATTGGCCAGTCCGGGATCTCTACAATTCGATCGACCACGAGAATCCGTCGTCAGCCAGTCGAATGGCCGGAACACCGAACACTTGGATATAGAACCGAGTGCTCAGCAATAGATCTACCCTTGCATCGGTTTTGACTAGTCACAAGGAATTGATGGCGTCGCACCAATTCCTGATACTGTGACCTCGTCCGTGCTTCGTAGGCGACGCTGCAGCATGATGCGGGATGACGCAGCATCCACGAACATGGAGCTTTGTTCACGTGATGGAGCGACCATCATACCATTTTCGGCGACCTCACATAACAAGCAATCGACCAAGAAGACCTATTAGAAAAGGGAGAAATCCTTTCCGTGCGGTCCGATCCATCCGGTACCGAATTGACGAGGTCTATGGACCAGGGTTGCAAGTTTCATTTCGTCGATATTACGTCAGGCAGGGTATCAGGAGAGACCGTCATCATGGTTATCGACGATAGGGAGACTGCACACAGTGTAAGCGGGTTGTCTCACCATCATGAGAGCGCATCAAGATCTAGCCATTCGAGATTGACCCAAGATGAAAAGTAAAGGAAGACTCTAGTATTAAGAAATCCCGCCAGCATTCGTAATGCATATGCAGCCTTGTGAGTTTAAGAGGTCATCTCTTTATAGAGCAGAGCCTGCTTCAAGGCGGGGCCGGATTGAATCGAACCTTGCAGCGCAGTGCAGTGCCGATGCCGCAACCCGGACCTACCCCAGTCTTTTCGTCTTTATAGACCGGAGGTTCTCCCGGCTTCAACAGAGTGTAACGTTCCGTGCCACGCTCGCTGCGGCCGGGATTGGTGATTCAATATTCGATACCAAGGTGTAGAGAAAAGTGTTGGGCCTCGAGGCAGCCATTGGATGAAAGAGGGGGTCACAGGAATCTGGAGTGGTGGGAAGGGCGGCTTACCAAGCGCGCAGGGCTAGGCGAATGAATGGTTGCATTGCATTCTTTTAATGAGTGGCTGGGCTTAGCTGAGAGCTGTGTCACAATAATACCACTGCCCTTTCTGGCATCATTTATCCGGCGGTGTATCGATACATACAATTATACAGCGAGTCTTGTAGCTCGACTCCCTCTACTCGTCGTGCAGCTACTAGATAAAACCCTGCATGGGGCTTTCCCGTGCTGAACCTTTTCAATAGGTCCCTAGTGTCATGTTGGGTCTCATTGCGTCAGTAGCGAAACGGCGCAGACGCACCTGAACGCTATGGTGAACAATGGTGGATTTCGTTACATTGCTCACGGAGATGAATTTGGGGAGTACGGAAGCTCTAGTATTGACAGGGGCACGGCCTGTTACCCCAACCCAGAGCAGTTCTGGTCGCTTGTGGCGCGGCAATTTCCCAGCCAGTATCTACATTCGACGAAAGTGGGATGCTCTCAAAGCTTCGTTTGCCGGCTCTTTTGGGTATAAGCACCTGACGAAATGAGCACGAAGTACTACGGTAGTTATGATTCATTCGGAGGCCGAGGCACCATGGTGTGTTCGCAAAGCGTTGGGTCAATAAATATCGTCCTGCAGCATTGGGCGTGTGCGTATTGACGACGTCAGCACCAGGTTGTGATGGGCCCTCCAGATCGGCTATTACATGGATTAGCGAAATGCGGGATGAGCCGGACCAATGTTCACAATAAAAACAAGCATCTCAGAGAAAATGTTAACTGGGCGGCTGTCGCGGGGAAATAGGCGGGCAGACCGAAGATTGATGACCAGGAAACTGGGAGTGAATGAGAGAATAATAATCAAGGCTCTAGGCCCGAGAGTATGCTATTGTGCTTTCAACGTAGAAATGGAGGTCGCGTCTATAAGTACTATAAGTAAGAATCGAAGAGTTTCCTATACGGTCTCGTATATAAGAACCCGAAACGTAACATGGCGCTGGTGCGGCGTAGAGGCGCCAGCTAGTAACTGAGCGACCGCCAACAAGCCCAAGTGGCCTCATGACCAGAAGGGAAGGCGAAGAGCGGATCTCTTCTAAGACGACAGATGCAGATTCGGCGCGCCGAAGAGGGCGATTAACTGGATCCGGGTTTGGATTGGGCAGGAGCTTAGGATAATGTCACATCCCATAAGGCTGATCATATGGCAGGGAGTCTGTTAGAAGGATTCGGCATTGGTTTGGTGTGGTACTTATGAGTGATGTGTGTACCGCGTACTCCATGTGGACCGAGTACTTACTCGAAATGCCGGTCAGCGATGCAAATTAGGCTTTCATCACCCAATACGCCCGTCACTCCGACTATAAGGTGCATTGCATCTCTCGTTCGACGATAGTGGAGGGATGTACGTACATATGGTACAAGGTCTAGAGCACTTCGACATGTAGCCCTACATGGCGATGTGACCCATTCAGTCGAGAATAAGCGATCACAAGCACGCGAGCCAATCTCAAGCGGGCCGATGAATCCCGACTGCGTCTTCTGATTCTGATCACTTACACTACATTTCAGGGTTCCATGAGACCTTCCTGTGATGGTTCGTCGAGCGCTGACGCGGTGTAAGCGCTAGACTCGTTGGGGCCGTAGATTCACTTGGTTTTCCTTGACACAACATTCCTATACGGCCGTGGGTTAAGAAGGGGGGTACGCCCGTAGTGTGAGTCGTGAAAAAAAAGACGAAGATCGCTCGAAGGTGGTAAAATGGTGGTTTGCTGGACAAATTTCACGCGCCAAAACATGGTAAACCCGAACTCTAGTAGAAAAATGGTGTTTTAGGAATGAGAGAGGTTATGTTTTAGTTTGATATTGATGAAGGAATGCATCGTACGCAGGATGAGGGCATGTCCTCACATCTCATGTCCTTGCATGTTGTAGACCGCCCCCATCAACACTAAGTATGAAGGATCAAATCCACGTAAGTGTGGGCGGGTGTATACCTAAGCGAAGAAAGCAGACTCCCTCTAAGGAAAGACAAGGTCTGTTGTGGTTGGTTTCCGTAAACAGTAACATGAAATGGAGGGTATCATGCAAGACGACGTTGTCCCCCATACATCGACTGACGTCGTCTTTCCCATGCGAGTGGTAGGGCGTACCTAGCAATTGACGATCTTATTGGAGAGGTGTGCATTCTTGTCTATGACGGCCGACTCGTGCAGAGTCGACGTGTACTTGGCGCCACAAGAGTAATTTATAGCGAGCAATAAGAAACGAGTACGCCGTTTTACTAACGCCTGAGAGCAAAACACAACAAGCGTGTATGGCACATGGTCGCCGTGCCGCACGGCCGCATACACACACGCACGAGCATAGTATGGCCTCCCAGAATTTCGAGGACCATGCAAGGTCTTGCTGATATTAGTTCGGATGAGCGACTATCAACCACTCACTTGGTTTACGAGAAATAGACACACCTCACGAGCATACTCTCATTATGTGGAAACGGGCCGACGCAAGTTATCGGGGGATCAAGGTAGGTCCTTAGGGACGGAGGGAAAGAAATTGGGGTTGTTCAGACGTTCCCTATTCCTTTTTGCCATCTCAGCCTGTCGTTTTCGATCAAGTCGTCGCTGATGGAAAACCCTAGAAAATGTTAGCGAGATTCAGCCATGACATTGAGATACCATGCCCGACCTCTGAAGAGCGAAAACGCGAGGCTCTTCCTCAACTTCGGCCTGACTCTTGTCCTTGGACTTGCCCTTCGAGTTGATCAGTTGAGGTGATTCGCCGAGAGAGTTGAAGCCATACCTTGTCACCAGAGGCCGAGTCTTCCTTCTTTTCACCCTTATCTTCTTCTTTCTCCTTGCTATCTTTCTTATCTTTCTGTTTATCATTGTCTTTTTCCTTCTCAGCCTCCTTTTCTTTCTTCTTACGTTGCTTCTCTTCATACTCCCTCTTCAATCTCTCGACCTCCTCATCCATCTCCTTCTTCTTCTTAGCAGCAATAGCATCGTGGTCAATGATGGGGGAACAAAAACCGCGGTCCTTGAGATGAGCAGGGCATACGTAGAAGAAGTCCTAATGAGAGGGAGGAGTGTTAGAAGAAGGCCTCCATCAGCTATGCCCAGCTATACCGCGGCTTCTAAAATGATGACAACAACGGACCTGTTTATCCGGGGTAATGAGAACACTAGTACTCGGTTTAAAGCATATCTCGCATCCTTTAGCGGAGGTGTCGGCAACCTTGCGGTGATGCCATATATTTGGTAAGGACATGATTTTAACGAGATCAGGTACAATTATAGTACAGATAGATTCCTAAGTCTCTAGAGGCGCAGGTAGTTACTTCTTCTAGTGGTGTAGCATTGACAATCGAACCGAGCTGCTCATGGGCTCACGGGCTCATGTCATTGAGAGCTCAAGTTCTGGTGGGGCTAATTGAGTGGTAGGTGGGTATAGAGATGCGAGATGCAATGCAAGTGTGGAGGAGGTTTAGTCTACATGTGGCTTGATCCCTACCTTAGCTAGAGGCTTGGGTATTGTACCAAGTATTGAAGTAGCTACCTTAACCACCAAACTTTGTGGCTGAACACTTCCAAGATGCGGTGCTCTCAGGGACCTCTATTTCTCTATTTCTAGTGCACTACTATTAAGTACACTCGAGCACACAGTAGACATGACAGACATGTAGGTTAGGTACTTTGTCTGCAGCACGTGCTAGGCTGTGCCAGGCCTGTACTTACACTAAAGGTAAGGCAGCTAAGGCAAGGCACCTTAAGGTACAGCATCTATATGAAGTATTTTTACTGTCCACGCACTGTACGTACCGCCTACGTCACGCCAATCAAGACCCCAAGGCTGAAGATCCTGCAGCCTCTCCAATCTATTATTATTTATTTACAATACACAAAAACAACACCAGCGGCAATAATAACATTAACGACGGATGCTGAAGGTCAAAAGAGAATCACCAACTAGCTAAGGAACACAATCGCTGAGAATACCCGAATTTCCATTTATTTATGTGTGCAACTGTCATCTAACCAACACCACCATGTCTTCGGGGCTCGATTCCCAGAAGTTGAATCTTGTATTCCAATCTCGACCAGACATTGTAGACGGCATTCGGCAAGCTGCTGGTATAGCTCTCATCCCCTTCCTCTCCCTCTTCTTAGCATATTTGTGACGCTAATACAACTCCTCGATAGATTCCCCCTCTCGGATAAAGCTCTTTAACAATATTGTCGGTTTTGTGTACGAGCAACTCAACCATGTCCAATCCGAAGAGCCCGCCTTGAAGCGCCGACGCGTTGACATCGAGTCATCCCGGAACGGCCAGTCATCCTCGTCCAATGGCGCAACAGCGAGTTCCGCCGACGACGTCTCAAAGGAAGACGTTCTACTCGAGATAAAAGATATCTCTGTCTCTATACCACAACGAAAGAAGTTCGACTTATGTTTCACCGCTGGCCATCTATATGCACGCGCTCCCGGAACCAAGAGTCCCATGCCTGGCATAATATTTCCCTGGAAGAGTATAGGTGGGTGTCTATGCGCCGACATGGTTCCCCTTGGGGTATAATACTAATACTACTCTTCAGAGTATGCTTTCTTCCTCCCTGTTCCCGAAAAGTCCCAGGTCCAGCACAACTACGTCCTCCTCCCACAAAACTCATATTTCCCCTCTCAAACTGCCACTCCTCCTGTCGACCCCCTGGTCTTTACTATACCAGCAACGGCACCGAAGCCCGGATCCATCGGTGGCCCGAATGCCAACGCAGCATCTGCTGTTTCCGACTCATATCAGACACTGTTCCATTGGGCAATCAACAAGTGCCTTCAGGCCGGAGGAAAGCAAGTGCAAATCGTCACCGCCGATCCTTCCAAATTCCACAGTGTTATACGTCAATCTCATAGACCAAAGGAACAAGCTGTGCACGTCAAGGCCTTCAGAGGTTCAAAGGATGGCTTTCTCTTCTTTCTAGAAAACGGCATCCTGTGGGGCTTCAAGAAACCTCTAATGTTCTTGCCACTCGATAAGATTGCTGCTATTAGCTACACCAATGTGCTACAGCGGACATTTAATATGGTAGCCGAGATATTTACCGGCGAAGGTGGGGGGGATGAGGAAGCCACAGAGGAGATCGAGTTCGCTATGCTTGACCAAGAAGATTACGACGGCATTAACGAGGACTATGTCACTCGTCATAAACTTCAGGATCGAAGTTTGGCTGATCAGCGAAAGGCGAAACGGGAATTAATTGAGAATGCTAAAGGCAAAAAGGGCGCTGGGGAAGGAGAACAGAGTGGAGATGGTGGTGTGGGCGAGGACGGTATGACAGAACTGCAGCGAGCTCAATTAGAGGCCGAACAACAGCTACAAGACGAAGAAGATGAAGATGAAGAAGACTATGATCCCGGGTCAGATGACGACTCTGACGGGTCAGGCGCAAGTTCTGACGACGACGACGATGATGATGAGGATGACGAGGATGAAGATGAAGACGAGGCTGGAGATGATTAAAATTATCAATCAAGCCTAGTCTTATAGCGAAAATATGATAAGCGATTGTACAGAGATACCGCAGTTTATCTAGTCTAGGAAACACGCATTGACCTACAGATGCCCTTCGGGTGTTGTACCGTCGAGAAGCTAAACAGCCATACCCATCGGTCCGGTTAGCGCCTCCAACCACATCAGATTCGGGTGTTGGTCTACAAAATACTTTTTATCACTCGTGGCGTGTATTTCAAAAGTTGTCTATACCCCTTACCTAAGTAGCACGCAGGATCCCCAGACACAAGGTCGGATTACTTGAAAGTCGAGATTATAGATATGTCTTACTCCAAGGAGTACGTGTATGTATATGCAGGCCTATAACCCTCCTTATTATCGTCGTTCTCTAATCTAACCCGCAGAAATCAATGATACAACCCACGGGATAATGTAAGGTGTACTACTGCCCAACGTTGCGCTTTGTCACTAAGGACGAGGTTTTAATACCGATATTCATCATGGTCTATTGGCTTGAAAAAAAAGTAATTCCCATCTTTTAATAAACTCAAAAGAAATTTCATGAATAGGCATATTTGGATGATGAAGTGCATTTTTATAACCACCACGTGCTGCTATCTCGCCAGTCAGGCGAGTGATTATAAATTATGAATCCTCTGTCATGTATTTGTGCGTTCATTTGTATTTAAGGCCGTGTACGCCATAGAGACATATCCATTCTTGGAATGTTGACACTTGAGGAGAAGCTGTTAAAAGGTAACAATCAAGAGAACTGCAGTATTTTCCGAAAGAGAATATATTCATCTCTAATTGTAGCAAAAGCGGAACCCGGCACCGGATAGCTTATAATAATTAATCAAACAATAACAACACTGGTAACTAGGCGTACAGGTTGTGTTCTATCGTGGTACATATTTCGGGTACAATAATTTGTCTCCATAGCTACCACACCACCATTGTATTCTCGGTCCCTTGTAGGGTCCTCTTGTAGAAGTTTTACTCGGTCTAATTTCGTTGTCTATACAACAGCCCGTAACACGTCCTTGTTTTCGACGATATTAGAGCCGAGTGCGTAACCACCTGTCATCCCGGTTCCCCGAGAGCTGGTTGCACAGGAGCAATCGAACACTTGTGTATGTACCCCAACACGCCATCGTCGTTCCTGATGATACTTAGCACTAGTGAATATGGACTTATAGAGTAATGTTTATATGAGTAATCTCATATGAATTCTAACCAAGAAATGACGGGTTGATGTTGAAGAACTTGGAAGTCATTTACTATGAGTCTCTAAAGTGAGGCCATTTTACCCTTTTTCCTCTTTAGAAATCTATGCCGCCTTAGCCTCAATCTAATGAATGTATTCTCAAGCATAGTTATAATTCTGTAGCTTACCATCTATAGACTCAAGTGCCGTTATATATGCAAAGTCAACCTCACTACGCCGCCGACCCTTTGATATGTACCTATAAAGAATTTTATCTAGTATCCGAGTGATACGATGTCACACTAAATCACGGCTGTGTGAGCTAGGAAATTTAAATGTTTCCTATTGTAACCCACAGAGATATCATGAGACATAAACAGCCCGTCCACTCCGACGTTTGTTATACGGTTAGACCATCACAGTAATCCCGGCGAAATGAGAAGCATCAGCTAATTGAGATGGTCCTTCGTTCGTGCCTCTTGTTGAAGTTGAGCCTCGTCTACTAAACGGAAGACTTATTATATCTGTGAACAGTGGGATGCAACGCCACAATTTTGACAGCGACGCAGATTCCTTTTAAGAGCCCGCCCCAAAGCTCCCGAAAAGGTTGAGCGAGCCACGTAACAACTCCATGGGATCATATCTTACCCTCACCACGTTCTTTTCCGCGTTCTATACAACAATGATATTCGTTCTCCTGCTAGCGTCTGTGGCCGTAGGCATTGCCAGTAAGACTGCTGGCAACGGAGCCCACAGCCTACGATTACCCATAAGAAACAGAGGTTCGTCGACTCTTGAGAATCGAGATGATCCAGGGTACGGATCCCATCCGCTTAAGGCCAATGCTACCCAGAAACACTATCTTAGTCCTTACACGGTCGAGCGTAGGTGATCACCCACTTTCATAGTCATTTCTCGTGCGTTAACTCTATACACGCAAGTCGCCATCGGCTCACCACCGCAACTCGTCTACCCCGCTATCGACCTTTTCACAAATAATCTATGGGTTAACCCTGATTGTTACGCGGCGCTCTCGTATGATGCCTGCAATGACAACGGGTATTATAACCCCAATGCTTCGACAACGTCCGGGTACCAGGACTGTACCGAGCCCTGGGAATTCAGCACCCTCTACGGCTCAGCTTCGGGGTGCTATGTTGACGACGAGGTCCAGTTTGCCGGTATGTCTATCTCACTACTGACTATCTGTCTAGAGTGTACACATTAACATTCAAACCACATTATTAGGAGCCGATTTAGGGTATATCCAAGTGGGTGTAGCAGACTCCAGTTTTGCACAGACAGCCGGTCGCCTAGGTTTAGGTTTTGGCTGCGACTCCCAAGACGATACCATCCTGGATATATTGAAGGATTCAGGCTTGATTGCTTCACGCCAGTTCAGTATAGGCCTCGGCAGTGCCAACCCTTATGCAGATTTTCTAGACGACTCTACCTATAAGGATATAGGCATAGGGGAGCTCCTTTTCTCAGGTATCAATACTAGGAAATACTCAGGCGAACTCCAAAGGCTGCGTTCACGCCCAGCCCCCGGGGCCGATTCTAGGTAACAATCAGTTCCTTGATGCCCCGATTAAGATAACGATGGGATAGACTAACTCTGTGATTAACCAGATACTATGTTACACTAACTTCCATAGGTTACTCGGATCTGAACAACTGTGAACTTCTTGAGACTTTTCTGCCTTCGCGCCATGCTTTCTTCGATTATACCACGATAATCTCATACCTCCCGTGGGAGTACCTTGAGGCCCTTAATGATTTTTTCCCTACTGTGGTTTATAACCTTACCGATGGCGTTTACGAGGTTCCATGCTACCTCCGAGCGCGGGATGCATCCGTTGATTTTGGCTTCAACGCTCTTACCATCCGCGTCGCCCTGCGCGATTTCATCCTGGAAGTGAACGGGGTGTGCTACTTGGGAGCAGCGCAGAGTGCGATGGATGACGAAGTTATCCTAGGCCAAAGTTTTCTCAGGGGTGCATATAGTAAGTCTTCCAATTCATGTTCACGGGTTTGGATAAGTCACTAAGCAGTATATAGCTGCCTTCGATTTAGATGACGAGGCTATATATATGGCTCAGTATGACAATTGCGGGGATCAAGTTGTCGATTGGGATTCGTCGGCCTCACAGGATGAAGGGTTGTGTGTTCCAGACCCTACAACTCTTCCTCTTTCCTGTTACCAGACTTCAACGAGCACTAGTTCCACTTCAACATCGTGCTCTACGACGACGCACTCGACAAAAACAACACATTCAACTACCTCGACAACTCGATCAACGAGTCACTCGACTAGTCACTCTACGACTCACACTTCGACTCGTTCAACAACCTCAACGAGTTATTCAACAACGGGCTATACGACGAGCTCCAGAACAACAAGCTCCAGAACGACGAGTTCTAACTCTCGATCGACAACGTCTTCAAGCACTCGCAGCTCAACGAAGACGACGACTTCATCGCAATTCCAACTTTCGAGCACAACAGGGCCATATGCGACAACATCATCGCCGGCATGGTCATCAGGAATCCTATCATCAGGCTATGGTAGCGGCGGTTCGTCCATAATCTGGCCATCGCCTAGCTCAGGCGTGTCGTGGAGCAACGTCTCATTCACGCCGACACCAGGTAGTACAGGCCGCTGGACTCCGACATCGACTCTCACTTCAGTCCTAGCAAGCACGAGCTATTCGTCTGAGACATCTACATTGACATCGGTCCTGGCATCGAATGATCAGTCTAGTTTGATCCAGAGCGGCACAAATTCCATCTCGATACGCGAATCAGCCGAAAAGACGGTCACCGTGACCGTCGGCCTGGTCACTTCTACCGTCTTCATGCCTAGTCCCATCACAGTCCCCGCGAGCTGTGATTGCACCGCGACGGTCGCGCGTAAAGGGAAAGGGGGAAAGGAGGGACAATCTTGTGAAACGACGTCTGTCGTCACAGAATATAGGACTCAAACCATAGGTCATTGCGACGCGAAGGAGCATACCATCGCGGGGGTTACATTCTGAGTTCGCGTCTAGGCTGTCGGGGTATTGAGAACAAACCGGGCTCGGGCGCGGGTTATTCACTCGACTAATTTCCCCGGATACTCCCTCGTTTTCTCCTCGGTTGGTTGGCTAGTTATGCTCGGGTTCGTATCCCGCACGAGGTCCTTGCTTGCTTTAATGAAATAACATCTCTTCTCTCTCTCGCTAGCCGATCTTGTAGGCGCGTCTTATCGTCATAAGTTGACTGGTGGGGTATTTGAACTATCGAATGGGGTGATTTGTTTCTTTGAAACTGTCGCGCTAATGCCTGCTCCCGTGTACGAGCCTATACGAGCTTATACGAGATGCTTCCCTGCTCTCTATATCTGTCTACATAGTATAATACTCACACTAGTTCCGCTCTCTAAGATAGCGCCCTCTCTCAAAGCAGTGCTAGCCAATGATATCACCGTTGCATTCGGGTACTAGACGGCACGGATGGTGCAAGTGCCGGTACGTTGTGCAGACAGATCGATGACTAGGAATAAGTGTGGTCATGTGCTCTATTTGGCGAATCAATGACGACGAATAGTAATTTTATACAAGGGTTATGCAATGGGGAAAATGCCAATGCTGCTCACGATGCTAGTAGTGCCGTTCAACTCGAAACAATCTCCAGCTACAGGCACTCGGCAATGAGACAAGACTGATGTGTTTATCCCCCTCTATGGCCTTAGGTGGGTACGAATACGATGCGGTGACGATCATGGTTTGTAGAAGCCTAACCGAAGGGTCGGCTATGCCTCCCTGAATAAAATAATGCCATCGAGGTAACGCAGCACCCCCTTATATATTGTGTCGGGCCATCTCTATGCCTCCAGCTGAAATCCCCTTTACCTCTCCAGCACTCTGTGCGTAGACGAGCAGGAAATGGAAGCAATACGGAATTTCGTGCCCGAGGGGCTGCCTGTGTCCGTGCAGGTCATCGGTGCTACTATACTACTCAGCATCATCTACTCCTTTTTCACCAAAAACGGGCCTTGGCCCGCTTTCCCTCTCATAAGTGTCCGCGGGCTAGGCCCGAGGAAAAGTTGGATGCATCATGGCCAGGAGGTGCTGGATGAAGGTTTCAAGAAGGTATAATCTCCCACGACAATCTTGCTATGCCCAAGGGCTGCCGCTAAGCCCGGATTAGACAAATGGACGGCCATTCCAGGTTATGACGGGCACGGGGCCCAAGATCATCTTACCTAATAAATACGCCGACGAGATCCGCAACTTACCCGAACTCAACTTCCCCAAGGCCTTCTCCAGCGTAAGAACCTACACAGCAGCCCGGCCCCCGGGTCCAAGACAAGTGCTAAAGAACATAGGATTTCTTTGTCAACTATCCAGGCTTCGAGGCCCATAGACAAGGATTAACCCACGATTTCCTACTTCGGGATATGGTCCGCCTGAAGCTGACGCAGTCACTGGGCTTGGTAACGAAGGATCTGGTCAACGAAACGATTGCCACCGTTGACGATGTTTTCGGGCAAAGCGAGGGATGGACTACGAGGACGATCAGAGAGGACCTGCTCGAAGTCGTCGCACGCGTGTCTTCGCGGGTTTTCCTGGGCGAGGGGCTATGTCGGGACCGGAGATGGCTTGATATCGCGAAGACTTTCACAGTCGATTCCTTCACACTGGCATTCCTCATGCGTATGGCGCCGGCTATCATCCGACCCTTCGCCTACCTAGTGCTGCCACATTCAGCCAGACTCCGCAAGTCAGTGCGAGACGCACACACCATGATTGTGCCCGAGGTGAAGAAACGGAAGGCGGCTGTGGATGCGGCTCGTGCCGCTGGTGAGAAACCGCCCAAGGTTGCTGATACTCTGGGTTGGATGTACGATATAGCGAAAGGCGAGGACCTCGATTTCGTCTCTGGTCAGCTATCCTTGACTATGGCCGCCATCCACACGACAACCGAAAGCGCGTGCCGAGCTCTGCTCGACATCTGCAAGTACCCCGAAATCATCCAGCAACTCCGGGACGAGATTGTCGAGGTCGTGGGCCGGGAAGGCTGGGCGAAGACAACCTTGTACAAACTCAAGCTCATGGACAGTTTTCTGAGGGAAAGCCAGAGAGTGTCGCCTTTAGCTTCCAGTAAGTAGACAGAGTCGATAACATCCCGGGCCCCCCTTATGCTAACGGCGACAAGTGTCCATGAACCGGTACGTCGAGAAATCAATAACGCTATCCGACGGACTGGAGATCCCCAAAGGCGCCCGGATCGCGGTCGTAAGCGACTTTACGAACCCGGAGGTCTACCCCGAGCCCGAAAAATTCGACGTCGCCCGCTTTGTTAAGAAGAGACAGGAGCCCGGCCAGGAGAACAGTTGGCAATTCGTCACGACGAGCCCGAGTGCCCTCAGCTTCGGACACGGCGAGCACGCCTGCCCTGGCCGTTTCTTCGCGTCCAATGAGATCAAGATTATTCTCTGCCACATGCTGATGAAATACGACTGGCGCTTCGTCCCCGATCAGCCTGAGCCTGAGCCCCGAATCTTCGAGTCCATGATAGCTGTGAGGCCTGATACTCAGATCCAGGCGCGCCGCAGGAAAGTTGAGATTGATATCGATAACCTCTAGGAGTCTCCACTGGGCTTTATATGTGTAGTGCCGGCTAGGTTAGGATCTTGCGGGGGGTTCGGATAGTCGGAAGACAACGAGCATTATTTAACGTACAAAAACTTACATACGGAGTCTACATACCCATACATCCTCAATAAAGTTCGCAATGATTTACGAGTTGAAACGCTCCACACAAAGGTCTCTCGTCTATGACTCTGATTTCCAATCATGCCTCGCAATTACCAAATCACCTCATCTTCATCGCGCTCTTGTGACTTGAAATCTCTTTTAACCTAGTGGAGTAGGCTATATCGTGTATCGCTTGCACCCGGTCATCCAGCAGGGTTCTCCGGCTTGAACCAAGGGTTCACGGGTGTCGCCGACCTAGTCGCATCGCCTAAGTACTGTAGTGTAAGCGATTAGTTTCACTCTCACGACAAGGCCCTGCTGCTGTGCCGCCGAACTAACGACGGGCTTTTCCGACTCGTTATAGCATGTTGAATTGTAAAACACACTTCGTCTGATACCCCGGTACTGGTTCCGCAAAGACATGTTTTATACGGATACGTGTAGAATTTGCTCATACATAGTGTAGTACACTACGGCATCCCCCCTGCGATATGATGATGCCTTTTTTCCACCCACGTGCAATTATAGTGCCTAGCATCCGAGGGTGCGGCGCAGACGCTGTCAGACCGGGATGGAGCCCCCGCTAAGCTCTCGGAGGGGCGCACAAGTGGACGCGTTCCGAGAGATTGGTTTCGGGAATAAAAAATGCCATCACGCGTCGCGGTGGGATTTCGTCCTTGTTTTTGAAATAAAATAGCTAGGTAGTCGAAAATTCATCCGATATCTCCGGGTCTAGGCAACATAGACTATTGTTGCCATGCTAGAGTTAGTTGAGGCAAGGGGGAGGGATTCAGCCTGTTCAGCAGTCTCCGTATAGCATTATCTAGTGGCGTATTACCAGCGTATCGGGAGGTCAGCAGTATCGATACTGTGTTGCGAAAGGAAAAAAAAAATAAAGCATCAGCTTACATAGTAACCCATAACACAAGCTAGTTTTGCACACAAGCAAGTTTCGCACTTTTTTTGAAGTACCCTGTAAGCCAATTTTCTATCAAAAGTACTTACTCCACTTTTTAATAACTTTGCGAAAAAGGGTCGTACAACAAAATAATTAGTACCATTAGATTCGCAATGAAATAACAAATTTAATAGTATTTTCTTTTATTTTGTAGCTATTTTATTTGGGCATATAGCTTCAAAAAACAAATTTGCAGGGATTATTTTAGCGTAGTTTTTAATAACGCCTTAAATAAAATAGTTAGAAAATAAAAGAAAATATTATTAGATTCGTTATTTCATTTCGAATCTAATAGTACTAATTATTTTGTTGTACGACCTTTTTTCGCAAAGTTATTAAAAAGTGGAGTAAGTACTTTTGTATAAAAAATTGGCTTACAGGGTACTTCAAAAAAAGTGCGAAACTTGCTTGTGTGCGAAACTAGCTTGTGTTATGGGTTATACGATAATACTAATTAATTTCTATGGGGAGGAGCCAAGTTTTATTATCAAAAACATACAAAATTCAATTTACAAGACCACGCTAACGAACGCTTGGGGTTGAATCCTTCGCTACTTACAATCAAGGGATCCTGCTTATAGTAGACTAGATAAAGTATTTATCATCACACTTACGAGGGAAGAGGGTGCTGGGCATTCGAGCACGACACTACTGAACACTACTACACTAAAGCCAAAAGATCGTGAACCCGTCGCGGATTTTCGCATTCGTTGATTACTAGTCGCAATTCATTCTACGACATGAAGCCGAATTCGAATCTAGAACGAGACCAAGACCACGCAAAGGTAGCATCCGGAATATTATTTTGCGGAAAGACTCTCGATTAGGCAGTGCTGGGTATTATTTAGGTCGTGCAACACACCTATACGGTTCAATTGCATTTATCAAATAGTGTGGTGGGTGGGATTCTTTTTGACGATCCTAGCCTAGAATAGACGACACTCTTAGACCAAACGGGGTGAGCGGATGACTTCTCTACGTGGTAGCACCGGTCCTCTAGAACGGCCTGCTTATAGAGGGGTTGATAATAATCATATTCCCTTCTCAACGGCGGCCGGGAGATTCGGTCAGTTAAGCAAGTCTGAGCAGAAGGACACTATACATTCAGATTCATGTTTAGAATTACCCGGAAGCTTACAGATCAATATGGTTCTCAGGGGGTGAGTAGATTTATCAACATGTGTAGAGGCATATGCTATCTCGCACAATTGGATGAATGAATGGATGAATACTCACAGCTTCAATCCTCAGGTTTTCTATTTCGGAGACGGGAGCGACCGAGACGCGCTCGATCCCGAAATGGTCGACGCAGCACTTCGAGGCCACAGGTCGGCCTCTCCGTATCGCCATAGACCAGGCCAATTGGTGGTATCGGAATATCACAGCTGAGAAAGAGGCCGAAATCAAGACGAGTATGTGAATTGAGCTTCCCGCATAAGCATGAGACCCCCGCTAACGGCAGTACAGAATCTCCTGGTTCTCATCCCAGGGAAAAACGCATCAGTAAGTCAATTGACATGACCAATTGATTCTCACGTCCATATACCGCCAAGTTTGATGGATTGAGAATATGAGAAAGCTGCAGTGAGCATCGTCCCCCCTTACTAACAGCGCCTTCGCCCCGCAGTGGAACGAATAATCTACCTGTTGCGGATGAACATACAGCTACTCTTCGTCTTCGACGGGCCAAACAAGCCGCCGAAAAAGTGGCCGACTGAGTACAGCTACACCGAGTCGAACATACGACTCCTGAAAGAACTGCTCGACCAGCTCGGGGTTCCCCGCCATGACGCCCCCGGCGAGTCAGCAGCCGAGTGCGTGCGGCTGCAAGAGGTCGGGGTCGTAGACGCCATCTGGACAGACAACACGGACGCGCTCATGTTCGGCGGGAGCCCGACGCTGGTGCAGTTCCACAAGAAGCCCGAGGGCGACCAGTTCAAGAACTCCAACACGGTCGTCGTGTCGTCGGGCGCGCGCATAAAAGAGCGCGCGAACCTCACGAGGGAGTGGTTCCTCATGTACGCCACGCTCGTCGGCTGCGGCTACACGAGCGGCCTCGAAGGGTTCGACGCGACGAGGTTCTTCCGCTTCGCGCAGCACGGGTGTTTCCAGGCCGCGGCGAACCTGCTCGCGGCGGCCGTCGAGACGCCGCTCGTGCTGAGCAAGTGGCGGATCGTGGTGACGGGCATCATCAACAGCACGTTCCCGGAGGGAGAGGTCACCGCGCCGCCCAAGACTTTCCCGGATTTGGCTGTGCTCAAGGGCTGTGCGCACCCCGCCGTCTCGCCCGACGACACCCTCCAGGACCTGCCGTGCTTGCGCGACGGCTGGTTCCGCCCGTATGGCCCGGACATGCTGAGCCGGTACCGCTTTCTCCTGAACAACTTCAACACGCAGATTCACGAGAGCTGGATAGCGCGGGATCTCGTGCCGATAGAGCTGAACCACCTGCTCCGCGAGACGCTGAAGGGCGAGAAAGCAAAGAACCGCATTAAGTTCGGGATCGAGATGCGGCCGAAGCGCAAGGACACGCCCGACAGCACGATCGCCGTGGACCCGATAAAAGTGCTCCCGGAGCTTCTAAGCGCGTTCCCGTCCGAGATGTACCGCGTCGTGAACGGCGGCCGCGTCAAGGTCGAGCCGCCTATTTTCCGGCCCGAGGAGATGGATTTGCTAGACTGCGTGCTGCGGCGCGGGCTCCCCGATGACGAGGTGCCGAAGCACGTGCCCAAGCCCCTGGAGGTCGCCAAGCGGCGGCCGCCCGTGCCGCCGCCCAAGAACGAGAACAGTAGGAATTTCCAGCGCGGTCCGAAAAGGGTCTTCACGCCCGAGCGCCCGCAGACGCAGAAGCAGAAGCCGAAACTGCCCTTCTTACCCCCGATCAACACCCACCTACCCCTCCTTCCCTTACCCCTGCGAGACATCGACACGAGCAGCAGCCCGACGTGCATCCACTTCCACGAGGCCCTGACGCTGCCGGGCGAGCTGGACTGGCACAACCCGCCGCTCACGAGCCCGCTGCCGATGAGTCCGTTGCCAGTGAGCCGGCGGGCGAGCGCGCTCGCAGGCAAGCTGTCGGGGCCAGAAGGCAGGAAGCCGAGCATAGCGATGATGTCGCCGCTGCCCATAATAAAACAGCCGATATGGGACCACTCGGCCGTGATAGATCTAGAGGACCTAGAATGATTTTTTTAACGGGAAAAAAAAGCAAGCAAGCATGATTTGGTATCGTTATGATTTACAGGGGTTTTCGGCGCGAGAATACATACATACAAATACGCATACACACACACACACACACACACACACAAGGATGGCAATGCATTAACACTCCCTATTAATGTAATATAATACACTTAAGAATTCATGCATACGTGCAAAGATACCCCCCAGCATTATCGAGGACAGATTCAAATGGTTCAAGATCCATTTTTTATTTCTTTTGTAGGATGTCTAACATGGAAGCGGTTGGTTAACGAGTAAGGTAGAAACGGGTTTATAATATGAGAATTATTACAGTCGTACTGCCTTTTCGATGTGACATATAAGACCAATGGAGTGATGAATGCTAATAAAACCACCGCGTAGTAAACAGGATTATGTATTCGTGTCAAGCCCTCAGGTAATGTACTATTTTTTTAACAGAGTTCTTGCGAATTAAGGCTCGAGAGAACACAACACATGATTTATGGTACAAACAATTCTACCTCATAGGCCATCATTACGCATTCATCTCATCCATGCTCATACATGTATGTTCTGTTGCTCTGTCTATAAGCCCACTACGTAGCTATTTGGTTCCTATCAATTTAAAAGAAGCAAGGAGAATATGCTAACTATCTAGCCCTTGTCTCTGGGTATCAATTCTCATGGTATAACCGTTCGTGACATTACATGAAAATGTTCCACGTCAGTGATGACGATTCTATATCTTGGGAGACAACGAGACCAAGTACCCCCCTCTTTGTTAAACGCCGATGCAACCGAGTTTCCATTCTAACATACCTTTATGCGCCACGTTGTTGTTTCAATTTCATCATCATATCACCTGTAGCCATCTGTCTCAGCTAGGTGAATACATCATCTTCATCACTGTTCCATTCCGGGTCCGACTGTTCCGGCGAATCAAGAAAGTCATCCATGTCATATTGTCGTTCGGCTGGCCGCTGATTATCGACTTGAATGTCGACGACATCACAAAGACCGTGGATGAATTCGTCAGCTCGTAAGCCCGCTGCCCTAGCGGTCGTAGTCCTACTCTTGCTTCGACGAGTGCTGACATCGCCCATGGAAAGCTCATCTTCACTGCTATCTTCATCATCCGCATCGAATGTTGAAAGAGATTTAAACGACCTAAGGCTTCTTCTAACGGGTACAGCCTTGGTAATATTACGTCTGCTTGGAGGGGATGCATCATCTTTGGAGACTGTTGCAGAAGATTGGCCCGTGATTCGAGTACTCCGACGCGCTGCGGACTTCGACATCTGGGTTTCATCTACATTTTTAAGCTTCGTGTCGCTGTGCCGACGTATAGTTCTCTGTTCCTTAGGAGGGGATGACTTCCTCTTAAAAACCCTAGTCATTTGATCGGCTAAGGATTGTCTCATTTCTTGGCGTTGGCGCCACTCGATATTGAGAATGACCTTGAACTCTAGCCGTCGAAGGTTGGGTAAAGTCTTCGCATTCTTCATCAAACTACCGAAAAACATCTCGGCAGCCTCACGGGTCCAATTGCGCATATGGATGATCTCGATAGACTGAATTGAAGAGGGCCAGGTGGGAACTTGATCTACTTCGAGAAGAGTGGCATATTCAGGCTTGTTATCCGCATACGACTCATGGTGTCTAAAATAAGACAAATCCACCTCTAGATGCGCAAGATTCGGACATGATATTCCCAGCACGGGGAGGAAACCTAGGCTTAGGGACTGGCAGTGTTTGAGGGTCAGGTGTACTAGAGAGTTGCCATGAGACAGGAGAAACGTTGACATATCCTCGCTTGTAATCTCACAACAATTGACTAATTCGAGATGAGTCAGTGTCTTGGGGAGACGGCCTAGTAATGAACCGTTGGCCAGAGTTGAGGACTCGATCACAAGATGTTTCAAATCAGGCAGAGCATTTATGGACGTGGCGAGCCACGCAATTCCTTCCAAGTCTTTATCCCGGGCTTCCTGACTTTGACGGTTTCTGGCAGAGAATTGAGTTGTCGATGGAAGCTGATAGTTGACAAAGGCGAGCTTGCGTAGGCTCCGAAAGCCGGGGCGTGCATGCCATTCCGAGAAGCGAGATAACCAGAGATCTTCGGGAGTAAGGCGACAGTTCCACCGCCAGCTCTTCAAAGCGGTTGTCGTGGTTTTGTCACCAACAGAAGGGTCTCTATCCGGAAGAGGCGCTAGCCCATCAAGGAGATCTTCCTCGGAAAATCTCCACCGCACATGGCTTTTCAGATCTCTGTATGGCGGGTCGTCGGAAGGATGGTAAAGCTCGAGACACGATAATCTAGGAAGGTGCTTAATGACCTGCTTCAATTGCAACTGTTGCCCATTGATCCTCCTAGAGAGGAATGCATCAACGTCGATGCGCAGAATTTCGACCTTGGGCCGATATCGGATAAGCGTCTTGGAGGGATCAAGTGCTAACGTCTGGATGAATTGTACGAACGAGGCTTGAGGCGACTTGTTATATGCTCGATGGAATGGAGGGCATTTGTATAACGCGGCCAGCGCTGGTTCGGTAGTGAGTCTGCAGGTTCGGGCTGCTGATATTAAGGTGTCTACGGCTTCGGTAAAATCCTCGGTACGCGAGGCGGGATTGCGAATGGGCGCAGCGACAAAGCCGAACACGCGCAACCAGACAAGGTAGGGGAGTGTGTGCCAGGGAGGAGACACGGAGGAATTGTCGAGGACGACGTCATCTACGGCGTCGCTTGACCGATCACGATGACGACGGTGGACGAGGGATGCGCTTGCAACAGCTGGCTGAAGGCACTGGCGCTTAGTCGGTTTCGCAGGTGCTGAGGATGCCGAGGCTGTAGAGCTCGCGAGCTTTCGCTTCGGGCGCAGAGGACGGAGATTCCTGGAAGGGGCGTGATTGTCGGTTTCTGTAGAGGATGATGAGGTTTGCGTGTTGCTAGCGCTCGTGAAGTATGCGGCCGTGGCTCTCGTTTCGCGAGCTGGTGCCTTGATCTTGGCCCGTCGCGACGGGAGATCCCGGGTGGGCCGCGGTCGGGGAGGAGGACTATCCGTGTCGTCATCCATTCTGGCTGCCTCTCAAGATCGACCGTCACACAGCAGCTTTGGGCGGCATCGGGCACAAGTTACGGACACAAGTGTATACCTTGGTAGGTTCTACGGGCATAGGTAGGGGGACAACCACTAATACCTATAGCTGCTATGAGGGTAGAACGGTAGGAGATGACGATCGCATGAAGGCTATATCTTCCATGGGAACAGGAATCAGAACGGGATAGCGTACTCGACAATAGAGGTATTCAAATATGTAAGACGGTGGAATTTGGAGGGGTTCATCGAACACCTAAAAAGGTGAGTAAGGTAAGTTTGGATTTTCTTGTTTGTCTTTTCGAGATCGGAGGTGATGAAATTTGAGTGGCTCAAAAGAGTACATCAGAGGTACCTCGTATCTCACTACTTATATACATGGTAGGCAAACAGGGCAGAAGCTGGTATAATGACCCTTGGCTGTCATTGTAACCTAGGTATCGCCTACCTGTACCTACCGGTAGGTTACTAAGTAGAAAGTGGGTACCTAGATATTGTCCATACTAGTAGTACATACCAAGTACATAACAGATGGTAGGTCCACCGTCTAGCATGCCCCATTAAATAAGGTTTGCGTGGTCAACTGCCAATGAGCACATTCTATCTTATAGGTATATACTTTTCAAGTTGGCATCTCCTAGAAATTCACAAAGGTATAAAAGGAGGTAGATAGGTAGAGGTAGGCATTGTAAATTCCATATCGTCACAATAGCAATATTTCAGTGTTCCGAGCAACGCCCGAAGCTCAAGGATATCGAGAGAAAGTGTCACTACTTGAAATTACAAATCCCGTAGTGAATACTACCCTCTACTGTGCACATGTCAGGGTTAGACAAGAGGGAAATTACATACTATAGTAAATAGTGTACATCCCTCGCTGGACAACGTGCCCGTGTTGCTTACACTACACGCATACAATAAACTACCTAGGCACATATCAAAGACGCAGATATTACCTAGTAGTACAAGTACAATACACTTTAATCTTTAAATGGGTAGGTAGTGAGTGTGTAGCAGTAGCGACCCACATTATTCCACTATATGTAGCGTTTCATACACAGTAGAGACAGTGGAATTCCTCCATCCCACCTACATATTCAATACACTACATTATCCACATTTTGGACTGCACCCTTACAGAGTGGATAAGTGCTTCTATCATACATAGTAGAGCCGTTGCTGTAGTGTGTTTTTTTGGCCGCGGTACTATAGGAGCGGGTACGTCAAGGTTTTAGCAGGGAGCCGGCACGAGAGGTACCCCGGAGCACATGTACTACAAGAAGAGCAACCTCCGAAATAGCTCTCCCTCTGCTTTGATCTCCTTGCTCTCATTCAAAATATATATAACTATAGTTATATATAAAGGAATGAAAATAAATTATAAGAGAAGAAGAATTTAGAAAATAGGAAAAAAGAAAACATAACACTTGCATTCCCTACCACTTTAAATAAAATAAACTACGTACGTATCCATGAATATATGGCTGAATACAGACAAGCAAATCACTACATCATCCTTATAGACCTCTTTCACCTTTCACATGACCGCATGTAGAAATACCCAGGCTCCGCAAACAGCTAAGTAATGCACGGTCGTCATTGGCCCTCCCTTCCTTGTCTTCTCCTAATTTGTCGATGAGAGCCCATGTCGCTACACGAGCCACAGCAGAAGCCACAGCGCATTCATTCCTTACTAAGACCATGGATGTTAGGTAGCGTGCCAAGTCACAACAGAAGCCATTCCCACCTCCTCATTGGCTCTGGATCACATCGGTGCCCCGTTTCTACCGCCAGCCCTAGCCACAGTCGAGGTACGTGTCAGTTTTGTCAGTGTCACAACAGTTGTCAGCCTCTGTTGGTTGCTCTGCTCCCCCTGCTGCTTCCATTTTCCACTACACATACATCCACAATACACAACGCCAACGCCGAAACGCGTCCGTCCCTCCGTTCAATTCACTTTGAGCGAGCGAGCAAGCGAGCCTGGCCAACCCATCCGTTCCCCCCGTGCCCGTCTCATTCATCACATACACATAACCCCCATTTCCCGACTTCTGTATACCTTCATCTGTATTTCATCCCCCTTATACCACGGACCATTTGTATACCTCGTATTCTATCCATCCTTCGAATGCTCATTATCTGTATAATCCCTCTATTTTCTTTCTTCTCTCTCTCTCTACCTAGGTCCCTCTCTCTCTAGGTCATCATCCTATCCTACCTACATTTCCAGCTCGCTGCAGGCTTATCCTTTTTTTTTTTTTCTTTTCTTTTTTTCTCCAGACTCCGCGCTGACTATTGGTCTCCTTCTCTCTCTGGCCTACTCCAACTCACCACAACATACTTCTTCTCACTCATCCTCTTAGTCTCACCAACGGGTCATTCGCACTCACTGGCCCCGATTCATCTTACCGGTATCACACATCTGGGATCCACTGGTGTTTCTAAAGTCAATCGCGTTGTGGTGCATCCATCTCATTATGAAGCCAGACTCTTCATCGTAATCCATAATTCTTGTAGATGAGGCCGTGGTGATAAAGGCTCAGCTCCTTCCAAGTCCGGAAACCATAAAAAAAACTCTAAGTTTGTTGTCCAAATCAAGGTAGCCGCAGTCCCGTGGCGCACTGCGCCCATGTTCTCTTCTAGAGATGGCGGCCGTCTCCCCTTACAAACGCGATTCCCTTCCGTTTATCCACCGCGCTTGGAAGACTGCAGTCGATCATTTACCCAAGTACGGCGGAATGGGTATCAAATTATCTACCGCCAATGGTGACACGCCTACTACCAATGGAGATCATCCCTCGCGGCCCCTCAAGCGACGTCGCGTCGCTGAGACCTCTCCGGAAGCCGCCCGAGCTGTGCCTGGTCGTCTTCTCTCCGAGGTCCCAGACGATGTTGAAAAAGCTCTACGCATCGAGGTTCTCTCCATTACACGCGCCGACAGCTTAAATCCGAGGCCGCCTAATCTGCACTACGGCAATGGCTCTCCTGAGAAGAAAGACATTCCGGTCATCAAAGCCCATTGCAGGGTCTTGGTTTGTGAGTGGAGTCGGCCCGACGTGTGCCGGGTATTGTATTGTGATAGTCAGGTCTGCAACTTCAAGGTTTTTCGCGACTCGGACGACGTCTGTCGCACCGCTAGAATCTATTTACCAGTTCCGTTTCAGATTCCAAGGCAAAAGCTCGTTATTCAGCGACAAGATGAAAAAGGGTGTAACTTGGGTGATGAGTACCTAATCCGAGTAGAGATCGATTCTGCGGGTGACTCAAAATGGCCGCCGATGGATCTTCTATCAAAAAGACACGCTGAGGAGGACGTTGAGCCCAGCGATCCCGCTCGGTGGCTTTTATCATCACAGATCATCTATGCCTTCGAGAAGGGAAGGGCATCCGGTGATGTGAAGATACGAAAAAAGAAAGAGGACATTCCGCTCGGCATGACAATGGACATGGATCTGCGCTGGTCGACTTGCCACGCCGCAGCCAGTTCGGCACGGTTCGGAGATTCAGCTCCTCCGCCTGATATCAAAGCGAATCATATCAATGGGGTTCTAGAACCGTTGACGAACGGCCATGTGAATGGTAGAGTTGATAATTCCCCAAATGACCATCGAGAGGGGGAAAATGAGAGGGGCGGAGTAGCAGGGGATGAGGAAGAGCACGAGGAGGCCACCACGCCAAGTCGATCGCTGAGGACGAGGGAAAAGCAGAACTATAATCTAAAGCTTCTAAGTGATAAAGCTCGGGGGAAAGAGCGGAAGGAAAAGAAGCGGCGCAAACTGGCAACCCTAGAGAGGAAGGGTGGCAGTGTGACTTGGGCTGTTCCTCTGATAGGAGAGTTCACGCTTGAGAACTACCACTGTATACGATGCTTTGCCACACATACCTGCCTGCAGCAGCTGCAAGATCACTTGGAGTTTCACACAGATATCGTGTACACCATTGACCCAGTCCACGCCTATATCCGCATTTTTGCGCCCAATGAGGATGCGCTCCGCTCATCAATGCCAACCTTTCACAGCTTCTCGAGTGTCGATGATATTCAAGAATCCGATGCGGAAGGTGATGTATCTCCGCAAAAGTTGGCAAAGAGAACATCACAGCAGAGGAGTAAACCCTCTCAGGCGAGTACTTACGTCACTTAACCCACGACGCCCCCAACTAACAGTCAAAACAGCCACACCCAGTCAAACCGCAGGATAACAGGCGGTTAATCCCGCACATCAAGCAGCCTCTGTATGATCGCCTGAGCAAATCACTACTCGAACCAGGCTCACTTGTCGATCCTCCTCCAGTTGATGACACGTGGCTTGTGCAAAAGCATCGAGATATAATTCGAGACTACAGTGATGTTCACCAGGATGAAAAGGAATATATCTTTGAATGGGATGCCTTCGTGAACAAGGATTGCGTCACTTCGGAGCCTCAGCTACAAGACGTATATATCAGATTTATCCAAGAGAAGGCTCCATGGATTACGGCATCACAAAATCGGATCACAGAGTGGGCCAAACACTTGAGCTATCTCAAATCAAGAAATGCTTTAACCGAAAAAACGATTGCCGAGGCCATCGAGGTAATGCGTCGGTCAAGATCCCAGAGGCGACCCGATCAGCCAGATGTCGCCAAAGCCCCATCCCCACGATCCGCATACCGAAAATCCGTAGCAGGCTGCCCCGTATGTGGCCAGCCAGTCAGGGCCCCCGCGTTTGTGATCTGCTCGAACCCGGTAAGTTAATTAGTACGGCTCCTAATTCCTAGGTTTGGGGGCTAACAGTAAATATAGGATTGTAGCAATGCGCTATACCATACAGAATGCATCCGGTCTGACGCAAAACAGCCTGTGGAGAGCCGTAGTTGGCGCTGTAATAAGTGTCATGATGAGCAGAAGACGAGTAGCTAAGAGTATTCCGCCTTGCTTTTATTGCGAAATGGCTCCAGCCTCGATACCAGCTCATGATATCATCGCTCAAGGAGATTCACGCTTAGACCTTAATGTGACACGCAATGGCCGAGAGATGGTGCATGAGAGCTACGAGCTCACGTAGCTGAGACAATGGCAATTGTAAATATGTATCATATCTACCGAGATAGCTCAAGGGACAAACGATTAGAGGGCATTCCGAGGGCTGCTAGGAGAAACAAGGTGCAGAAAATATTGATCTTGCTGAAACTAGTGAATTATAAATCATTCAGATAATACTTACGACACTCTTGAGTTCATTCGACGTCGGTAGTAAAAAGCATGGTATACTTTGATTTTTCTCATAGTGGGGACGATGAATTCACTTATTTCCCTTCGAGGTCTATCGTTTACCCTAGTAACATCTTAAACCAGGCCATATACTAGATATATATATATATATATTAAGAGTATACTAGATTACCTAACCTAGTTGCTCTGTTTCTATAGTTGAATCAGTCACTAACTGGACTACCCAAAGTTAAATCAACATATATATAAAGGAATTAACCTATTTCAAGACCTATCTCATTAATCTATAAACCTAGCTATTCCTTGCTATCAAATCAAACCAAAAACAGAAACAGAGCGTAAAGGCCGAGAAAGGGAGATATAGACGGCATGAACTATATACCTGTGAGAAAATAACGTATTCAAACCTTAAATAGTCGTAACTACAAAACCTAAGGATAGGTTCATGGTATCTGAGCAAGAAGACCCCCTTAAGCTCGAAAGAATATGAATAATATATCTATCCTCTATAAGACACAAGTATAGAAATAAATTGTGGTTCCTTTGTAATATATCAAACCACTTTACACACCTTATCCGGGAAGATGTAGATAGCTGGATAGTTATGTGGTCACGTGAGGATTTCCCCAACTCTTTTCACCCCGACTTTGTTGCTTTTCCTGGCAATGATCTGTTGGTGGCGGTGTTACAGAGCCCGAATCGGTACACTTGCTGATGACTGGTTTCTGGGGATGTGTTGGTATCTGGGTTAGGTACTTAAAGATAACGTACATGCATACCTAGGTATTTTAACAGACGAGAATTAGATGAGGGGTTGCCCGCGGGATATATCAGTGATAGGAGATAGTGTATTGTATTTACCTGTTTACTACCTAGAAGGGATAGAACATGTTGTGCGAGGTATACGCGGTGTCGGGGTAAAGTCGTACTGCAGGCGTGCATGCATGCATGTACCAACCTTGCCGTCACATTGTATCTACAGCACGCGGTATATCAAGGGAGGGAAGGTTGATAACCCCGCACTGAATTGAGTGGTGGTACGCCGTCGGCTCGTCATGTGCTACCTGTTTCCCGGTCTAGATGTTGGTCGGGGTAGGTAAGGGTAGAAGGTGGGTGGTAGTATCATTGGATTGTTTGCTCGTTTATCTCGTAGAAAGTATAAAATCGTTGCCGTGTGCCCGTCCCGAGCGATTGGTGTGTGCTTGTTCACCCTGTAGACAGACAATCGGAAGATCGTCATATGACGGGGCCGTATAGACGAATTCTTTTCTCCGAGTGCGGTTTTTTGCATTTTTATTTTCATTGATTGCTCTTCTTTGTTCTGGGGGTTAGAAGTTAAGTATATCTAGCACACCCCCCTCCCCCTCAATTGCCCTGCTCTGTTCTATGGTGGGATTATGGGAGGCCATACGGACAACGACTTGCGCTCGGAAACGGGAGATGGTGGTGGTGGTTTTGCGGTGGAGGCTGGTGAGCGCGGGGATGCGGTGAGCGAGAAGCCGGATTTCGAAAAAGATGTCGAGACTGCGCGGGCGGATCGTCGGGGACAGTCCGCTCATGTCGACGAAGCTATTGCCGCGCGCGTGGCGGGCAATGTGGAGGATTTCATGGTAATTATATCCTGTCTTTTTTTCCTTCATAATGTAAGGCGTGGTTCAAGGGAATCAAGATAAAAGGATAGTTGGTTGGGCGGCCGGCTAGAGAGACAGGTTTTGACTCAGATTGTACCGTACAGACACTCGTGAACGAAGCCAATGAAGCGAACGAGAGGGAGCGCGGAAGTGAGTTGCCCCTTGATATTTTGCACTACGCTGTATTTTACGATTCGTGGGTTTGGGTTATTCTGTTGGTTTGCGAAGGCGTGATATATATCGCGAACTCGCATTTCCTAGTCAATTCCAATCTTGTTTCAACGATGCGTCCTTACCTAGCTAAAATTAAGCATTGCAGTGACTCTTCGTCATGCCTTGAAGGTCTACCCTAAGGCCATTGGTTGGTCCATGTTATTATCCTCGTGTCTAATCATGGAGGGCTACCAGACGGCTGTGGTTGGATCAGTGAGTGATTCTTAGTTTTATATTCTCTTCGGGTTTTTATGGATACTTTTGTTTCATAAAAGCTTCATTTCGGGCACAATATAATACCCTGGAAGCTTCAATGGTTCTGAATTAAGCGCAAAACAATAACTGACCTGGAGTTTGCAGTGTAAGCGAATATTTCTAATCCATTAAAATAAGTATCTTTTTCTGTACCCTAGGGATTGGTGACTATATATTGCCGAATACTTATTCCTTTCCCCCTCCCCGTAGACCTCGCGTACCCGGCATTCAAGGATCGATTCGGCATCGTCGCGCCGAACGGCGAGCATGTGATCTCAGCGAGCTGGCAGAACGGCATTTCGGGCGCCACGAACGTAGGCGAGATTATCGGGCTACAGGTACGAATTCTCATCTCCCTTCTCTTCCTAAATTCAAGAGACTCGTCTAACCGCCGCTCAGTTCGCCGGCGTCGTGTCCGAGCGCTGGGGCTACCGCTGGACCATCATCAGCGCGCTGGTGGCCGTCACGGGATTCATATTCTTCCCGTTCTTCGCGGGGAATCTGACCGTGTTCCTCGTCGGCGAGTTCTTCCAGGGGATGGCGTGGGGCGTCTTCCAGACCATGACCACGGCGTACGCGGCCGAGGTCTGCCCCGTGCCCCTGAGGCACTACCTCACTGCGTACGTCAACTTGTGCTGGATCATCGGCCAGTTCATCTCCTCGGGCGTCCTTGTTGGTCTGGAGCCTCGCACCGATGTATGGGGGTGAGTGACTATCTCTCTCTTACCCGCCTTCTTTAGGAAGTGAATGGATGGGTATGGTGGATTGGGCTGATGTGCATTGATTTGTGCTAGGTATAAGATCCCGTTCGCCATCCAGTGGGTTTGGCCTATCCCTATCGCTATCGGCACGTACTTGGCTCCCGAGTCCCCTTGGTGGTGTATACAGAATGGCAAGAAGGATAAAGCAGAGGAGTCGCTTAAAAGGCTCGCGCGGAGCTCTGGGTTTTCGCAGCGCGAGGCCGATGCTACTCTAGCATGTAAGTTTCTACTCTGGAGCCGTAAATCCCCCCCCCTGAATCTTTCCTTGAACCCCCTTCGGAAAACCTCCCACTAGCATCAGCTAGCTCGAAGACATGAAAAACCTTGGATATCCAGAGATAAAAAATATCTTGGTTCTGATTAATGTGATAGTAATGGTGTACACCGATGAGATGGAAAAGCAAGTCCTATCCGGAACGACATACAGAGACTGCTTCAAGGGCGTCAATCTGCGGCGTACCGAAATCATCTGCATGGTGTATCTGGCGCAGACCCTCTGCGGGACGGCGCTGGGCGGCCTGTCCACCTTTTTCTACCAGCAGGCCGGCCTCTCAGACAGCGACTCGTTCAAGCTGAGCTGGGGCAAGGACGCCATTAATTTCGTCGGCGTCGTTTCGAGCTGGTTCATTCTGAACAAGGTTGGGCGGAGAAGACTCATACTGAGTGGCATGTGTTTCATCTTCGTCTTTTTGATGTGGGTTTTGCCCTTCTCTCCTCCGTGTTTGACCTTCCTTCTTTTTCTCTTTCCCCTTTTATCTGAATAGTTTTTGCTATCCTCCTACCTTGGATCTATATCGATGCACATCACTATTCACATCGCTTTCCACCCCATATTTCCCTTTACCGTGGCTCTCCGAACCCGCAAGTCTAGGTACCAGCATGATGAAGAACATACAAAACTAACCTCACAACCTTCTCCGATAACAGCATAGTCGGGTTCCTAGGCATCAACCCGCCGCCCAGCACAGCCAAGGCGTGGGCGGCGGGGACGCTGATCATCTTCATCAGCGCGACGTCGAGCTTCTCCATCGGGCCGACGACGTACACGATCGTGTCCGAGATCCCATCCACGCGCCTGCGCGCCAAGAGCATCATCCTCGCGCGCAACGCGTACAACGCCATCAACATCGCCTTCGTCAACATCGTCAGCTACCGCCAGCTCAGCCCCGACGAGTGGAACTGGGGGCTCTACTCGGGCTTCTTCTGGGCCGGGTTCAATGCTATTTTCACGACCTATTTGTTTTTCCGGCTGCGTGAGTTTTTTTCTAGCCTCTCTATTCCATTCATTCCTTTTTTTAATTTTTAATTTTTTTCTTTGTTGGGTTGTTTTGCCATTGGTCATCCTCACATCTCATGTACACCTGGAAACCCCGCCTAAACTAGCATCATCATCTCATAAGCGAATGACGGGCTGCCTGGCTAATCATCTGTGAATCTAGCCGAGACGAAAGGCCGTACATACGCCGAGCTCGACATCCTCTTCGAGAACAGAGTGCCCGCGCGCAAGTTCGCGTCCACCAAGGTCGAGACGCTGATCGCCGGGACGGAGGGCGCGCAGAAACAGCAAGCTGAGGGCATCATTGGCGAGTAGTAGAGGGCCTCCAGTGAAGTTAGGGGTAAATTGCACAGTATCCGATAAATGCACGGTTGTGAATGGGTTCCTAGGATCTTCTATAAGTAGAGGAAGTACGATTTTAGGATAATGGTGGTTTGTTTAAGAGTCGTGAACGCGAATTAACTCGCAATAAATGCAATGACCCATTCCTTGATTTCAACTATCGGAGTGAGACTGGTAATAGACGCGAGAATACGCTTACCTTTGATTGCGCTGCTCCCCTTAACGCTTGTAAATCAAACCACTTCAAAGTTATTACAACTGTTAGGATTTAGAGAATTGGAGTGTTAGGATAACTCATATACGCATATCCCACTCATCCATATATTATGCTAGAATCCTCGGTTTTTCAAACTATAGTGACGCATGACACTAGTTATCAAGGCTAGATATAATTATTGTACCCGGCCTTGGAAAATTCCCACTTCATAACATTAACACCATGTTACTAGTAATTCACACCCCTTAAAATCTATACTTGCTCTTCTTCTTCTCATCCCGCTTCTCTTCGTCGCGCTTCATCCTCTTCCGACTTTCATTCGCGATCATCTCATCCAAACCTTCCTCCCTCCTCCACTGAGCACCTACTCCTTCCTCGCGTCTTCCTTCCTCGAACCTCCGTTGCATCTCTTCTTTGCTGATGCCATCACCTAACGCATCTGGGTCGAAAGAGACATCCACATCGCCTGGCTTCTTGCGCTTCCTGCCGCCATCCTCGTCTTGACCTAGAACACGCATATCGCCAGCGTTCTTCATATCGTACACACGATCGCTTCCGAAAAAACCCTCTGCTCTCGTCTGTCTTTCCTGGAGAACCGTGTATGCCGCGCGGGGGTGCATACTCTCTTCCGTCTCAAATCCACGACGCTGCTTACGGAGATCCATCTCTCCGGCGACGGATTCGGTGTGGGTACCATACTCGGTTGGAACGGTACTGGCCATGCCACCGGGGGTTTCGAGACCGGAGGGTGTCTGTAAGCCTGCTCCAACATCCTCCTCATCCTCATCCTCGTCTTCATCCTCTTCTTCCTCTTCTGACTCCTCTTCTGGTTCTTGCAGCTCGCCCCACAGAGTCCGCTCGATCGGTTCACCGGAGGGCGGTGCAGCTTGGTTCGGCTGCATAATACCAAAGATATCTCCGCCGAATAATGGCCTGTTGTACTCATCTACTGGGGGCTTGCCGTAAGAGCCTGGAGTGAAACCCCACTGTGCGCCGGGTGGTATAGGAGCGTTTAGGCCGGGGATACGGAGAGAGGGATAGGAGGGTGGCGGGCCAAAGCGCTGCTGGTTGATGAGCCACGGCGGAGGTGCTCCGGGAGGAATGCTGAGGGCCTCCTTAAGATTATCACTCAGCTCTCCGGGGCGTAGATGCCGTAAATCTGTTTCGTACTCTTTACCCTCGTAGTATACTTCACCAAACCGTGTAAGCATTGGCTTATCTTGAAAGCGGAAGAAGGCGTCATATAGCTTCTGGTAGTCGATATCGAGTTTGCCCATCTTTGGCTGAACCCGCTCCCTCTGTTTCTGTTTGAGGCTCTGCTCTGCCTGCTTCTCCAACACGGCATCTCTCATTTCCGAGATGCCAGTGTCTGCGATAAACTTGGGTAGCTTGAATGCGGGCTTCTCGATACCCCTCTTGGACGATAGATATTCGCGTTTCAGGGACCAGTGGGAGGGCACAGGCACAACGTTGCGCTGGGCTTTGATCTGCACGAGCAAACGGGGATCGGACGATGATGTATCGTGCCATTCCACGACCTCGGGTTTCTTGACTAGGGCCTTGAGTTCGGCGATAGACAGCTTGTTGAGCATCTTCCGTTTCTTCTTGGAAAGTTTATTCTGTCCCGACTGGTTCTCGTCGTCCTCATCTGGTATATTATCATCATCGTCCTGGAGCAACTCGCCCTGGTTCCCAGCGTTGGCCTCTTTGGCGACGGCATCGCTTTCTTCGGCTGCGCCGAACTTTGTGAAAATATCCTTGAACATAGAAAACGTGGGATCTTCGGCATCGAGATCGTAGTGGTCTATGGGGCCATCGGCAGGAAAGCCATCTGCAGCAGTGGAGTCCTTCTTGACTTCAAGATCGGATGCGCCGTTCGTCTGTGCCGTGTCGTTGGGAACTTCGGATTCCTGCTCGCTCGACTCGACCTGGGGGGTCTCGCTCGCCGCTTTCGATGTGTCCTGAAGAGTTACTGTTAAGTATTGATGCCTGGGTTGCCGATGAGTAAAGTGACTCACTTCTGACTTTGCTACCTTGTCTGCCTTTTTCTTTGCGCGGCGCTTCTGGTTCTTGGTCATCTTGGGGGGGGCCATATTGTCGACAAGGGTGGGCGAATGCGCCCTTTGAACGGATGAATTGAGTAAACTAATGGATATGGCAGGCAAGCAATGAGGGTTGCAATGTGTAAAATTTGGAGAAGGGTAGGTAAATAGGTAGGTAGGTAGAGTCGATGCTACGCTACACTACGAGATGAGGCTGGAATTTGGATGATGGAGCAAAGATAAAGTTAGCCGCATCAGAGGTAGGTGATGGTGTAATGTATAGTAGGCAGGTATAGTTGGAGAGCTTTTTGCTAGGCGTGTCGCAAGTCACGGTGCGCAGCGCGGAAGCGCAGGGAGTACTTGGCTACTTTCTCAGCTACACTAGCATACACAAGGTTACCTAAGGTACATTCTGTAGTGTACACTACATGTACTATGTGTCTCTGCACACTGCACACAGAAATATGGGTCAACTGAAGTGGAGACGTGCATTTTATCCAGCAAAAAATTCTAGGTTTTGAGATTCTACTATGTACACTACCTTTCTAGTGTACCTACCTCCTGATAGCACTAAACAGAGTTCTCTTGAGTGGTCAATCTGCTGGAATTCGGTTGTAGGAAGGTAAGTTATGGGTCAGACCAGGGGTCTGACCCCTAGTTAATCTACCATTCCCCCCCCCGTCACTCAGCCACCACTAGCCACTTTCCACGCCACACTCAAACAGCAGTAGGGGAGTACATCTGCAGCACGCCTAGAATACACCAATATTTAAGTACCTTGGGGAATGAAAGTACCTGACATGCCACTGCAGCCAATCCTTTAGCGGCGTGCAGCGATGCTTGGTGGATTAGCAGCAGTTTAGCTTAATTAGGGGTTTCTACTGGGGAGGGTACCATCCCCTTAAGGTACTATCTGCTTAGGTATTGCTTAGGTACTGCTAAGCCATTGCCGCATTACGCCAACAGCCAACCATCAAACCTACCATTGCGCAACCTTCGAACACCTCCCCTACCGCTACCACGTACATTTTTATATCTGCGTAATCTTTTGAGGCACATCTTTAATTTACCTTATCTCTTCCACCTCCCGCAGACTCTCACCACTCGACCACTCGACCACTCGAGACATCATACAAATACTGCTTCGAATACTGCTTCGCCCGACAAACTGACTCACTAACTGACTGACTTAGTGACTGATTGATTGATGAATTGAGACACCATCCATCTTCTGCCAAGCTACCAACCAGCCAATTATAATAGCCAAGATTCGAATCCGCGAGCAATGACGCTATAACGTTCGGTTGTCCGAGACTCGTATTCAACTCTTTCTTTTTTTTTTTTCTTCTTCGTCCACCTTTGTCGCTCGTTACCACATACAAGACTATCGATTCGTCGCATCGTCGCATCGTCCTATAGGCACTTATCATGCCTCATTCGACCACTTCCGGTTCCTATTCCCGCGAGTCCTCCATCTCACGATCGAATCCTAAGAGCTTGTCAGCGTTGGGGGATGGGGATGGTGACACAAACTCGGGTCTCGAAAAGTTCCCCGACCACATCGATGCCCCGTCTATGCGCAATCTTGTCGGCCGGCCCTTTAGCCCCGGTGGACTGAATGGTTATGGCATCGGTCTGAATGGAGGCGCCCGTCTCAACGGAGACCGTTGGATGCCTGCCACAGCTAGAGGTGTGCGATGGGGCCCATTAGGCTCTTCTACACCCTTACCCTCGAGAGGAGCGCACGGTCAACAGAAGAGCATTAGCGAGGCCTTTCGCACTATTAGGGACCGGAGAGGCAGTGTCAGCCAGAACGCCCACGAGATAGCTGATGCCTTAAAGGCTCCCGTCTCTGCTAAGCTCATCGTATGTGTCACGACCCATTAGCCAATCTGTACTGTACTCCGTCAGCTCACCTCGCGCCTCGCAGGCTCTATGTATCATGTGGTACATGTCTTCCGCCCTGACCAATACCTCCTCCAAGTCTATCCTCAATGCCTTCAACAAACCCGCCACGCTAACCATGATACAATTCTTTCTGGTTGCTTTCTATTGTATAACATCCTCATGGCTAGCTAGCGTATTCCCGAGATTACGTGTGTCGATACCCGCTCTGCAAAACCCCATACGAACCCCCTCGAGGGATGTAATAAACTCGACCTTGCCTTTGGCTGTTTTCCAAGTCGGTGGCCATCTTTTCAGTTCAACGGCGACCTCGAAAATCCCTGTCTCCATGGTCCATACTGTCAAGGGTCTATCGCCCCTCTTCACCGTTTTCGCCTATCGCTACTTCTTCGATATTCGATATCCGAGGGCAACATACTACTCGCTCATACCGCTCACCCTCGGTGTCACATTGGCCTGCTCATCAAATCATACCTTTAAGGGGGAAATAGTCGGGATTCTCTACGCCTTGGCGGCCACCATCATATTTGTCTCTCAAAACATCTTTTCGAAGAGACTGTTCAATGAAGCCGCTAGAGCAGAGGCTGAAGGGGAGGCGGCAAAATCCCGCAAGCTCGACAAGTTAAACCTGCTGTGCTATTCTTCTGGGCTCGCATTCTTGCTTACTTCTCCCATTTGGTTCTGGAGCGAAGGTGTTGGCTTGATTCGAGATTTTGTCCAAGATGGATCAGTAGACCTGTCCTCCAAGCCTAACAGTTTCGATCACGGTCGTTTGACCCTCGAGTTCCTGTTCAACGGAACCTTTCACTTTGGACAGAATATTCTTGCGTTTGTCTTATTGTCTCTCGTTTCTCCCGTTACCTACTCCGTTGCGTCTTTAATTAAACGGGTGTGGGTCATCGTGGTGGCAATCCTGTGGTTTGGGAATCCAACAACGCCGATACAAGCGGTGGGGATCGCACTTACATTTCTCGGATTATATCTGTATGACCGGACAAGTGACAGCAATAAGGCGGATCGCCGAGCGCAACTTCTCAGTCAGAGCTCGGCTGGGAATGGCCCACTGCTCCCGCTGAATACAGCGCCCGGAACATCAGCCTTGCCGGAAGGAGGGCCGGTGTACGACAGCCCCATAGCCATGGCTAGTGGCAAGATGCCTTATCCCTTCGCCAACGGCCATGCCTCGGCATCCGGTACAGTCGAAGATCTTAAGAAGAGCGACGAAAATGGTAGATCCCGACAGCGAGGAAACAGCAATGCTGCTTGGCTAGCACCAGGCACCAAACAGGAGGAGACATGGAGACGCGGAGACGGTATTCAGGCTGCCTCGTGAAGTCGTTGATGTTGACTGGGGCCTGGGCCTGGGCCTGGGTCTGAGTCTGGGTATGTCGGGCTAGGCAGGGCCAACTGTTATTATGTATTATGCATGGACGATTTCATCATAGAAGGTCATGACAGGTGGGAGTTAGAAAGACAGAATAGGACAAATGGGTCGGCGTGCTGTCGATTACCAAAGTTCTAATATAATCAGAAGGGAGGTGCTCGTTAGGGCTATCTATCATTAGGCATAAGGGTGCAGGAGTTTTGGATGGATTTTGATTCTGGTTGTTCTGGTTTATCCAGTCATGGTATCTTTACTTGTACAACTAGGTGGCATCTGCTTACACTAGCACTCACTATCATCGGGATGCACTTTGCATAGAAGACGGACAGGGTCCTCTCGGGCGCTAGCATAATATCTTATTCAAATGATCAGAGAAAAAGAAAGAAAGGGAAAAAATCATGATGAGATCATTTGTTTTTCCTACCTACACGTAGGTATTTAAATACTCAGTACTCTCTATTATTCGGGGGTTTGTGGGTAAATATGGAATTGAAAATGGATCCCAAAGAAAGACCAAAGACGTCGAAGCGCACTTGAGGAGCTCGCATGGCCCATATCAGGAATAGTGGATGGATAACGAATGGATAGCGGATGGGACCTCAGTACCCGATTAGGCTTGGCGGGCGTTATAGGAAAGTTGCGCAGGTCCGGACAGGTGGACGTTAGTGTACTATAGTCCGCTATAAGGAGTGCTGGAGGTAGTGGAAGTAGTCCTCGTCTGCCCTCGGCCAACTCCAACTCGGCCAGTGCACACCATCACGTGACTAAATTGGCTCGCCGAGCAATGGGAGCAGTTGTTGCGGTTTTTCTTCGTCGACCTCCCATTTCTTCATTCCCTCTGCCCAGCAGAACCTCATTACCCATCCTCACCTTTCCATCCACAGTCGCAGCTCTTCATCTCTCAAGATGTTCAAGAGGTGAGTACGGTCCGCTGAATGCCGATTTTACTAGTGCCAACCTCCAATTCCCGCCAATTGAGCCTTCGAGACGCTTTGAGCTGACCCCAACTTCCTTCTCTCCGAATAGCCGCATTCCCTCCCTCGCCCGCCCGGCCTTTGCGGCCGCCACACGGCGCGTAGCAAAGCCTTCCTCCCTCAGATTCCCTCTCAGCGCCCGATTGGCAAGCACATCAGGTGTCGGTGACGGAAAGATTCACCAGGTAAGCTTGCTTTGGAGGCCGGCTGGAGCTTCCCCAAGCTTCTTGGCAAACGTGTTCGTGGTCCGGACTAACAAGCTCGTCAATAGGTCATCGGTGCCGTCGTCGATGGTTCGTACACCATTTCTGTGTGCATTGGAGCACATAACGCAATCGGGCCTCGCTGACAGCTTCCCACAGTCAAGTTCGAGGGGGCTAAGCTGCCCGCCATTCTAAACGCCCTTACAACAGACAACCAGGGTAATAAGCTGGTGCTTGAGGTCGCGGTAGGCTATATGACACAAAATCATTTACAATATCTGCTCATTACTAACTGGCTTGAAGCAACATCTGGGTGAAAATGTCGTCCGTTGCATTGCCATGGACGGTAAGTTTGCGCTAAATTTCCCGTCTCACGGCAGAGAAAAAAAACTTATCCTCTATAGGTACTGAGGGTCTCACCCGAGGCGCCAAGGCCGTTGACACTGGCGCCCCCATCACAATTCCCGTCGGCGTTGGCACACTAGGTCGTATCATCAACGTCACTGGTGACCCGATTGATGAGCGTGGACCCATCAAGTCCGACAAGACCCTACCCATTCACACCGAGCCTCCTGCGTTCGTTGAGCAGTCAACCACCGCCGAGGTTCTCATTACTGGTATCAAGGTCGTCGATCTGCTCGCTCCCTACGCTCGTGGTGGAAAGATTGGTCTTTTCGGTGGTGCTGGTGTCGGAAAGACTGTCTTCATTCAGGAGTTGATCAACAACATTGCCAAGGCTCACGGTGGTTACTCTGTCTTCACCGGTGTCGGTGAGCGTACTCGTGAGGGTAACGATCTGTACCACGAAATGCAGGAGACCTCCGTCATTCAGCTTGATGGCGAGTCCAAGGTCGCCCTCGTGTTCGGTCAGATGAACGAGCCCCCCGGAGCCCGTGCCCGTGTCGCCTTGACTGGTCTGACCATTGCGGAACAATTCCGAGAAGAAGGCCAGGATGGTATGTTTACTCGGTCCCATATCCACTGATTTCTTAGCTGACATTTTCCAGTGCTTCTCTTCATCGACAACATTTTCCGTTTCACCCAAGCCGGTTCTGAGGTGTCTGCTCTGTTGGGTCGTATCCCCTCTGCCGTCGGTTACCAGCCCACTCTTGCCATCGATATGGGTGGTATGCAAGAGCGTATCACCACCACCAAGAAGGGTTCCATTACTTCCGTCCAGGCCGTCTACGTCCCTGCTGACGATTTGACTGATCCTGCCCCCGCCACCACCTTCGCTCACTTGGACGCCACCACTGTCTTGTCCCGTGGTATCTCCGAGTTGGGTATCTACCCCGCCGTCGACCCTCTTGACTCTAAGTCTCGTATGCTTGACCCTCGTATCGTTGGTCAGGACCACTACGACACCGCCACCGCTGTCCAGCAGATTCTTCAGGCATACAAGTCTCTACAGGATATCATTGCTATTTTGGGTATGGACGAACTGTCAGAAGCTGACAAGCTTACTGTCGAGCGTGCCCGTAAGATCCAGCGTTTCCTGAGCCAGCCTTTCACTGTCGCCCACGTTTTCACTGGTATCGAGGGTCAACTGGTTGATCTCAAGGACACCATTGCCTCTTTCAAGGCCATCCTGGCTGGTGAGGCTGATGACCTACCTGAAAACGCTTTCTACATGGTTGGTGACTTGGCGTCGGCACGGGCAAAGGGTGAGAAGATTCTAGCGGAATTGGAGAAGTCGGCATAAAGAGCTAGGCTGGGCCATGTTAAATAGAAGCTGCCTAAGGAGGCGGCGGCCTGTGTATATCTAGAAAAGGAGAGCTATGCGGTGTGGCGATTTTTATAAGCTCAAATCAATTCCCTTTGTTGAGCTGTATACCAAGAAATGCATCCTAATTCCTAAAAAAACAATACTGTCTCCCAACGTGTCATGTGATATCAATCTTTATTTATTGCTAATTCAACTTGATACTTACGTTTATTGGAGCATATCCGATCCGGTTATTCTTATATCAACAACAGCGTAATCACTGCTTCTAGTTATGACTAGACTCGACGTCGTACTTACATCAAGTTCCCCTTACATTAATCTCAACGAAATATAGAGTTGTATAGATAGAGTGAGTTTACACCATATTTCAGCCCCATGGCAACTTTCTTTCAGTCTTGAACTGTAAAATTTATGCATAACACACTATTTACTTCTTACCTTTAGTAGTTCGGTAAGTTCCGTTGGTATATGGAATTTGATTCTGATGATTCTAGGTTTTTTTTTTTGGTTTACTCTTGTAGTTTTAGTGCGAGCGGAAATGCTTTTCATATGCTTTGCTCGTCTCTTGACCCTTGACTCTGAGATTTCATTGCCCCTTGCTTCTTACTTTTCTTTTTCCTTCTCTCCTAGTTATTTGATTTCGACGTCGAAAATGGCTGGTATCTTTTCATTGCTTTTGGTTTGTTGGTTGGTGCGCGATGGGTATATTGAAATTTCTAGCATTGTGGTGGGATGGGTATACATGGACTTAATCCTTCTACCACCGACTTTCTTTCGTCCCATTCACTCGAGCAGAATGTCCGCCCATCTAACGAGCGGAAATATCTCAACCTAACATAACCTAACCTAACCTAACCTAAGCTCATTCAGCCTGAAGCGAGCAAGTAAATATTCACTCAACCTTTCTGCTCCCCGTTCGACGCAGCGAGGAATTTCTCCTTGGGCCGGGGCACCCCCGCGCCTTCTTCTGCGTTCGCTTCCGAGCTGGATGCCATAGATTCGGCCCCGGCTTCGGCTACACGCTGCTCGACGTGCGGGTGTGCAGCCGGGTCCGGCGCCAGCCCGTACAGCGCTACGGCCAGCACGCCGATGAGCCCGCTCAGAATGCTGAAGGCTAGTGCTACCTTTCCGCGGGTCGTGAATCTGGGGGGGTTTGTTAGTGATTTGCTTTCATTTTATAATAGCATATTAGGGTTTGAAAGGAGGCCGGTTGACTTACCCGTCGGGCAGACGATCGGGGGCTCGGTTCTCGCCGCGAAGATCAGTGAAGTCTGCCGTGTTCCCGGCCGCGTTGCCGCGCGTGGATATGTGCTGCGACGCGCAGACGTCTAGGTGGTTTTGTGGGATCGTGAGGCTTTGTTGTAGCGCTAGTGGTGCTTCGACCATTGTGGCGATGAGGCCTGAGGTTACGTGCCATTCTATGTGGCAGTGGAAGAGCCAGACGCCTTTTTAGGGAGTGTGCTCGTTAGCGCTATTTTACGTTGCGGGTATTTGAGATGGTAGCATAGCTGTGTTCTTTCTTACCTGGGTTATCGGCGCGGAATCTCAACACGATGTTGCCGTCCGGATACAGCACGAACGTGTCGCGACGCATAGGGGTCGCCGGGAAGTCCGCCTCGGTGACGTTGGAATCCTCGAACGTGCCGGCTTCTTCCGCGGAGCGGTATAATGCCTGGAAGTGGTGTCCGTGCAGGTGGAAGGGGTGCCGGCCCGTGTCGAGGTTGTTGACGACGATCTGCACGATCTCGCCCCTCTCGAGCACGAACGCGTTCGTGTACCCCCCATAAATGCTCGGGTCCGTCGCTAGCTCCCCGGCCGAGAGCGCTGTGTACAGACTGGGCACTTTGGGGGCTTTGTAGGTTATGTTGTTGAAGAAGGCGCTGGACGTGTCTGTCGTTAGTACTTCACGTCTTTAACGGCTGCGTAGACGGTGTACGCGAAGGGAGGTAGGAAATAGATGAATGAATGGCTGGTACGTACTAGTTTGCGCCGTCTCGCAGGTTGTCCATTATCACGTCCAGCGAGATGGTCTTGTCCGGTTCGCCGAAGAGAGTCTGGTTGTCGTACGGGAGTAATGTGATGTCGTCGAAGGGGTCCAGCTCGTCGACTAGAGCGGGTTCTGGAAACGGCTGTGCGTCGTTGTACGTGAGCCATCCCGTTACATTGTAGTTCAGATCTACCGGGAGGGTATCGAATAAGGTCTGACGGGCATTAGCAAACACGGTTACGGCTTTGTGTCTCGGCATCCTGTATGATCGTGACTTACCGTGTCCATACTCGCTACAAAAGCATAGTTAGCCGTGGTTTCGTTCTTAGTCGTCAGTAAGAAGCTGCATCGCTGCGCGGCGGACATGTATATCATCTCGGCCTCGGCGCGTTGGTGGTACACCCCGTCGACTTCGACGATGGTCATGTTGTGCCCCTCGAACCAGATGTACTGTCCGGCGAAGGCGCCGATGTTGATCATGCGGAACAGGTAAGTCTTCCCGGGCTCGACTGCGACTTTCAGGTTCTGCGTCTCGTTGAAGAGCGCGGCTTGGGGCACTGGCTCTGCGCCCGATGGGTTGCCTTTTGAATTGAAGGCCGGGAGTAGGATTGCCATTTGCTCGTGATACCAGTCCGAGACGGTGAGGATTATCTCTTCGTCATATTGGCCTAAGAATGGAGACTCTGGGTCATGGACTATCAACGGTCCTCTTAACCCGTCTGGATACTGGCCACCTGTGTGAGAATGGTACCAATATGTGCCAGGTTGGTTGATCTAAAATTGGTTAGTTGGATTTCTACTGATATTTAATTGATTTCAGGTAGTCGTAGTATAGTCTCACAGTAAAATTGTACGTGAAGCTCGATCCCGGTGGTATGCTACATTGCGAGACTTGAGAAGGCCCATCCATGTGAGCCGTGCCGTTCATGAAGAGGCCATGAAAATGCAATGAGGTCGATTGATTTCCCAATTGATTCGTAGCATGGACGATAACATTGTCGCCAATATTCGCCTCTATCCGCGGAATCGGCCATTGGCCGTTGATGCCAATGGTCGGCCTCTCGAAGGCGCCATCTGGGTTGGCCGTCACCCAGCCTATGTTGAAGTCATACGTCACCGTCGCCGCGGTTGTGATCTGAAGGGTGCTTAAAGCCCACGCCAAGGCTACGGCGAACCTTGCGAGTGAATTCATTACGAAGCCCACTAATAGGTAACACGATGCCTCTGGATAGATAGCCTGAAGTCAATTATATGCTCGAGACAGGCACACGTATAAGTGGGTTAAGTAAGGAGGAGATCACCGCGTACGAAAACGAACGGTTTGAGACCCGAATGGCTTCTGGGGATCGTGCTATACGCAGCGATGGGAAAAAGCAAAGATAACCAAAGTACCACAGCGCTCCTGCGTACCTATTTTCAAGGCATAATGGAATGTCAAGGCCCACGCGAGATTGATTGTCTTATCAATCAGATAATCTGGACCAAGTGGGTGTGCAGCACCACCGCTGGGCTGGTATGGTAAATAGGCTTTATTTTCTCCTGGGATTATTACTTATCTGATCCTCGCTTGGAGCTGCATACTACCACCCTGGGCCGCAGGCTACTTGATTAGATTGGTTTTACAGTGTAAGACAACATGGTGGCCCCCCGTCTCGCGGATGTTACTCCATAGGTCGACCTAGTAGCGCGAAGGAAGCGGCAGAGCAACACGAGGCATGTGGTTGGGTCTCGAACTGTACTCGCCGAGCGGTAACGGCGGGAACGAACGATTGCTGTGTTCGTTTGAGTGGCATGATATCCCGCATCGTCGGTCAGCCTGCATTCACCAGAGGGGGATCTCCGGTACTAGGCGTCATTGTTTAAGAGTATTTAGTAGTGTGTTTGCTCCGTTCAACTAGTCTTATCCATTTCCCTGGGACGCTAAATATTTCAACTAACCTAATAAAGAGCAAAGGAGGCCGGGTTAGACATGGGAGGATCAGAGATTTTCATTCTAAGGTGTAGGTAGGTACTGAAGTGTAGGACTAGGTATGGTGTAGAATTTGATGGTTTGTAGTGCAAAGCCCGTGCAAAAGAGACAACCGGCTGAATGATGCATGTTATCACCAGCAGGGGTCAGAGCCACAATGAAACGGTCTTGACGGCTGCACTGATTCGCTATTCGGTCCGGTACAGATCCGGAGAGCTGGACTGTGGACCTGAATAGACTGAATCGGCTTGATTTTTCATTCATTAGCGCAAGACGAGAGATGTTAGTATCGCCGTGTTAATATAGGTAGACGAAACGACTAATGATAGGAATATCCATCGATAGGAAACGTCTTTCCTCGGCGTCGGATAGGTAACCGATAACAACCACGCCTACAGTCCAAACTGGGAAACGGAAAAGCTTATGCTCTCTTGGACAGCATGACAGGTCCCTCTACCCCGTATTCTCATCGGGGGGCAGATCTATGAGACAACACAGCTAGTCCTATTCCAGCCACAAATACTCATATTTCTTTTCTTTGCCATTTTGCACCCCATTAGCAAGAGGTCAGAAGACATGTATACTTTTTACCGTATTTAAATGCCTCAATCGATTTCAATCGTTTGGTCCTGGTTTATTTAGAGCGTCAAAGACGACGGTTTACCAGCTAGCATGACCCTAGGAGAAGCCCGAATAACTATTTTTTTTTTTCAGCCCGGCCCTAAAATGGGGTGACACGGAAGTTCCCAGGGTTGTTGATTGATTGAACCAGTCATTTATTAGCCGCTATCGGCTGCAACAGAAGGATCCCGGACCGCCATGTAGGTAGTGTATCAAGGTAGTGAAGTCGGTCCATTCAAGCTTCTGTGCGTGGGAGAAAGGTGGTGTGGTGGGATGGCTCCACACCAACTTGGTTTTATCAGATCGAATAGATAATCGTGGAACATTGAATCCCATTCATTGTGTTACACCACAGTGCGCTCTAAGCTAACACAGGGGTGGGCAGATTCTCCTGCCTATAGTAGGTATGTCTTGCACGGGGCATTCTCATTCCCGTCGTCGATTTCTCTCGTCCTATCTTCTTATACGTGATTAGGTGTAAGTGAAGTAATCAATCGACATCATCACCATGGCGAAGGACGTCTTCTCCGTGCCTGTCTTCCTCGTGGTCTTCCGCGAGACGCTCGAGACCGTCATCATCGTCTCTGTGCTCCTCGCTTTCCTTAAGCAGACGCTCGACGGCCCCAATCGCGATGCTGCCGTATACAAGGCTCTTGTCAAACAGGTAAGACCACCCAGACTTCGCGGACAAAAATAAAAACAATACAATGTCCGCGCAAAAATGCACGCGCGGTGTTGCTAATTATACGAAAGGTGTGGCTTGGAGTCGGCGCAGGCCTTTTCGTCTGTCTCGTCGTCGCAGGTGGCATCATCGGCACCTTCTACACGGCAGGCCGTAACGCATGGGATACCAACGAGTACAACTACGAGGGCGCCTTCGCGCTGTTCGCGTCGCTCATCATCAGCGTCGTCGGCGTCGCCCTTCTCCGCGTCGGCAAGATGCAGGAGAAGTGGCGCGTGAAGCTCGCCAAAGCCGTCGAGGCGCCCGTCAACGCCGGCGGGTCTCGCCGCGGCTGGCTGAAGCGCTTCGCGGAGAAATACGCCATGTTCGTGCTCCCGTTCATCACTGTGCTGCGAGAAGGGATCGAGGCGATTGTGTTCATCGCTGGCGTTTCGTTCTCTGCACCTGCTACGGCTGTGCCCTTGCCCGTTGTCATAGGGCTGATCGTTGGGTGCATCGTGGGATATATCTTGTACAGGTGAGTAAAACAAGGGAATGATTCGGTCTGTGGGATGGCGTGTTGATATTCTCTAGGGGTGGCACTACGAGTCGGCTGCAGTATTTCCTCGTCGTTTCTACTTGCCTGCTGTATCTAGTCGGCGCGGGTCTTTTCTCACGCGCCGTCTGGTACTTCGAAGCCCAGCAGTGGAATAATATCGTCGGAGGCGATGCCGCCGAGTTGGGGAGCGGGCCCGGATCATACGACATTGATAAGAGCGTCTGGCACGTCAACGTAAGTGCAGTATCACACTATCAATTCAGGCCACAATACTGACAATAGACACGTATAGTGCTGCAGCCCAGAGCTTAATGGTGGCTCGGGTTGGGGAATCTTCAAAGCCATTTTCGGGTGGACGAACTCGGCGACATACGGCTCGGTTATCTCGTACAACCTTTACTGGATCGCCATCGTCATCTCCCTCGGTGTCTTGAGATATCGCGAAGTCAAGGGCCACTGGCCGTTGTTCCGGGGCAAGAAAAGTCTGGTGGTAGCTGGTCCCAATGAGGTCGGTGCTGAGACGGACTCAAGAAAGAAGCCAGAGGCTGCTGAATCCATCACGCCAGCTTAAAGATGCTGTATCGGGCAATACCGAGCAATTCCAAAGAATAATAAGTTAATGTTGGAATCACATGATATAGCACAAAAAAAAGAAAAGGAAGGTTACGTACAACACCAAGGATTCGCTGGTCGTCACCGACCCAACTACTAATTTGGCGCTCATACCGGCTTATCTATGGGAGAGCGGACGGGATCCCGAGTTTTCCGATGGCTATGGTCGTACGTGACAGAAGACTTTGTTGTATTATCTTAAATACTAGGTATGCTCCCTATGTAGTAGTAAATCGTTACCGAGCGATATCGGGAGACAAGTAATGAGAGAGAGCAATGGGAGTACGCCGGCGAAGAACGGATGAAATTAGAAAAGCTAATTTCGAGTCAATACATTTTTGAGGCACTTTTAAATACCAGCAGACCCTTCTCAATTGTAACCATGCCACGGTTGAAGGCTTTCTGTATGTGTGAGGTATGGCTTTAGCTGGTCATGGTTAGGTGAGTGTTTTGGAGAATCGGATATTACTGACATGATACTCCGCAATAGTTTCACTGTTAGCTAATGAATATGGCTACAGACGAAGGGAGACGAAGTATATTGAAGTATCGTCTACATTGAATGTCAATTTGATTGAACGGGGCGTGGCCACACCACACTAGACCTTATTGTTTTTGTTACTGACCACCCCAACGCGACTCAATCACCTCTTCCTTGTGACACCCTTTATAGCCCCTCCGCCGACTTAGATTGGACGTAGATGGAGCGGATAGAGACTCGTTCAAAGATCCGGATGTGCTTTTCGAAAGATGTCAATATCTTCCTCGTCTATAGGGAATCCAGGCTGAAGGGCCATGACTATGTCCCAATTCACTTGTATAACGGGGCGAGCCAGCGACCAGGCGTTTATTACTACGAGGTTGTGAGTGAGCGCTGTCAGAAACCCAATACTAGATAGGGCTAAGTGACTCTTACACACTTCAGGGACAATCCATATGTTGGGGCAAAAATTGAGCGTCCAAGAAACAAAGCCATGCTTGAGTTCTCCGGGCGTCGCACTGTCGCTGTCATACTCATCTTGAAACCACCTGGGATTATATTTACGCTTGACCCATTCTGAGATGTTCGTTGGCGCACCGGGCAATTGTATCCAGGGCCCAAGCTCGAACAGGCACCTAGGACGGTCCGAATCACGTAATGCTTCTATATAGACTCCTACAGTTCCTTCTCCACTTTCCTCCGGCTTATCCTAATCCTGGGGCGTGTGCAGGAAGACGTGGTATGAGCCGATGTCGTAGCTCTCGCCGGTAACAGCGAGACCATAGGTCTATAACGGATTAGCTTGCTGATTATTTCGTGAGGGAGAAGGAATTAAATACGGACGTAGTCCGTTGTCAACTCCTGTTCATTTCGTAGATAAGGAACGCAGAGATATACCCAGTTGGGCTTAAGCTCGGGCGTGTGAACATACCCCAACGACATAGCCATGGCTGAACGGCGGGTAGGTGTTGTTGATGCGAGTCGATTGAAGATCAAATGAAGACGAGATAGACGGGCCGGTTGGTTAGCGGGGAGATATCGGAATGTAATTGAATGTCGGAAGATCTGTTTAAAAGTAATGGCTGATGCCTAACTTCAAAACTTTCGGGACGGTTAGTCTGTGTGTATCCAAGATGGTTATGGGAGAGGGGGGGATTTGTGGAAAGCAAAGCTCGTCGAAGATGGAGAAATTGAACAAGGAAGTGACTTCTCAGACAGGCATCTGACGTAACAGCCTACATAGAGACAGTCCCCGACGGCGTGAATTAAACGGAATGGGATAAAACATAGGAGATGGAACTAAGAAGCTGAGGGAGGAGGAGCACCTGTTCTTTATAGGGAACCGTCTTTAGGTAGGTAGAGGTAGGGAGGTACTTAGGAGGTGTCTAGGTTAATGGGAAGCGGGTGATTACCATGGAGCATTGTATCATAAATAATACGAGAGAGTAGCAGCTGAATTGCATTCGCCGTTGTGCTCAGCATCATTAATGTTTGGAAGGTGGCTTTCTCCGGCGTGACATCTCCCTAAACAGCTGCTTAAACTAAACAGACAGACAAATAGATATGTGAAGCAAAATGACAAAGGTTTCAGACTATCTCCATGGTTTTCATATTTTTACTTCATTTGATTGTACAATTATATATTTGTTGTTTGGGAAGAGGGCTATATTATGGATGCAATTGTTGTTATGATGTAGTATGTTCGAATGACGTAGAAGATGTTGTTGATACTGAAGCGGGCAGCAAGAGCAATATACTACCTAAGGAGGTTAGCAGGTGGTTAGGTATCTATAATGAACACAGCCAATAGGAAACATGCAATATCCCCGATTGGTCTAGCGCTTGATCCTCCTCACCTAGGTAGGCTAGGCACCTAGATAGTCACCTACCATCTCACCCACAATGACTTCAATGCTAGGTGTCTAACATCGTCGCATATAAGGAATAAGAAATATTGGTTCTCAAAGTACGGCAGCCAAAGAAAACTAATAGTCTTGATACTTATAGGAGTTATTTTAGTCCAAATCTTTGACGTATTTTGTTTAAGTGAGTGCACAAGAGGTCAACATTTTCATTAGCTTCACAGCCCAGGTAATTCTCCATCCCGAGCCCAATCACGGATTACGCTCTCATAGACCTTGAGGGGAAAAAATTAAGGAACGGTTCATCGCAACCGAAGGCTGATGAGGTCATCATATTCCTTCGTCTTCAAGGTATTGCCTCACACCGGAGACAGACCAAATGGAGGACTCGGCTGGCGGGGTGCCGGACGGAGGAGACTCGTCGTCAGAGCCCCCTCGCGGTGGGGTCCAGAAGCAGCATCCTGAAGTCGTCGTCATTTCCGAGCACGGCGACGTCGTGCTAGACGCCACCTTTCAGAACTCAAAGGACACGATCCGGTCAGCCCGGAAAACAGCCGCTCAGCAGCACCAGCCGAGACATGCGACGGGTCGTGGGGAACCGCAACCGCCGCAACCGGCCCCGCCGAAAGCGAGGGTGCGTCTTGCGTTCCGCGTCGATCTCGCCGTGCTCAAGCGCCAGTCCAAGTACTTTGACAAGCTACTCGGCGACTCGCACTTCAAAGAAGCGAACGACGTCGCTGACGCCTTCGCGGCGCTGTCGCTGAAAAACGTGAAGCCTGGAGACGCGGAGGCGGCGGATCTGCCCTGGATCTCGATCCACGACGACGACGTGGCGACGCCGTACGCGTACCGGGAGATGGCCTTCGCGGACCTCCTGCGGATCCTGCATGGCCAGGACGCCAAGACGGCCCAGGCGCAGATCACCATGTCCTTCGTGACGACGCTGGCGGTCCTCGCCGATCGCTTCGATTGCGCCGCCGCCGTCTCCAAGTACGTCACCACGGGCCTCAAGTTCAAGTGGCCGCTCACGAGCCGCGGGAAGCCCGCCCGCGACGACGGGGCCGGGTCCAGTGGCATGACCCGTGCCAACGAGAATGTCCTGCGCCAGAAGATCCTCGTCTCCTGGCTCCTCAACCAACCCGGTAAGTTCCAGGCCGCGACGCGAGAGCTGATCATGAACGGCTCCTGCCAGTGGAGCTCGTTTGGCGAGACCGAGGACGAGATGACTAGTGCCACTTGGTGGTACTTGCAAGACGGGCTTGAGCGTGAGTTTGTCCCACTACTTTCTCTTTTCCCCAACACTACATAATTCCGCCCGCTCTATTGCTTCTCTTTCCAGGGAATGTAAGCTGCTGATATTACTACATCCATATTAATCCCGTCTCTCCCCATCCCAGAAGAACTGCAATACCGGCGCAACAGCGTGCTCAACACCCTCGCCTCGGTACCGCGCCACTTCCTCATGCTGTACACATCATCGCGCAGCGCACGGCAGTGTAAGCTCGGCTACGATTCGAGCGTGGCGTGCGACTCGTACCAGCTCGGCGAGATGTTCAAGTTTCTCACGAACAAGGGCCTGCTGTTCCTCGTGGACTTCTCCCCAGCCTCCCTAGACACCATAGCCGACACGGCCTTGTTACCAGTGGACCATGTGCTCAGCACCCTGCGGCAGTGCCCCGCCTACCAGATCGACAAGAACCACACCAACTGCGGCCTGCGCACGCGCCTGCTGCCCATCCTCGACTTCATACAAGCGTTGCTGTCGGCGAATTCCATCCCGATTTCCCGCACCGCATGGAAGACGGGTCGAGCCGCGCATTCGTGGATGCCAGAGCTGGACGCGAAGCATGAAGGGAATGAGAGCCCCTTTCGCTTCACGAGGGCCTTGGCCGGGGACCAGAGGCTGCGGTTCGAGAACGCCATGGGCGCGGATAGGTTTGCGCGCGATGTGTTCACGGCTACGAGCTGGGACTGGACGGCCGAGGACCAGGGACCCGACCACGTCTCCACGACGCCGAGATGGGGTTTTAGATAGATGGATTTGCCCTGTTCATATTCACGCACTATCATTTCCCCATCCAGCCTTACTTACACGCTTGTCTAGGGAATTTCCATTCCCCAAAAAAGGTCAAGAATGAGAAAGTGGATATACTAGAGATACAGCACGTATATAGAGCCGAGATTTTGAATATGACTGGAACAGAATCGGTTGATTCCTTCTTCTGTTTCTTTCTTGCTTTCCTGTATGTATATATATGTAAATGGATGGATGGATGTCCAGTCTGGTTCTATTTTCTCGACCTCGTAGCTGAACAATGACGAAGAAGATGATGATGAATGAATTCAATTACAACAACCCAACCACGAGATGCTGTCTCATTAACCCAAAGGCTGCCCGCTCCCAAACGCCGCTATCGTCATGGATATGATATGATGTGAGGAAATAGACACAACTTGTATGGGGAACAAAAAAAAACCAGAAATTGAGGAAGAGGGAAAATCGACTAGCTCCGTAGAGCCTCGAGCCTGTTCCTCATCTGATCCATCATAGCCTCCTGGTCCTCCTCGGCGTCCTCCATCTCGACAGGCGTGGGCTCGGGCGCGACGGGCGTACTGGGCATGGGGCCGGCTTTCTCCATCTTGCCCTTGAGGACCTCACCCAGGACCTTATCGACCTCTCCATCGGCCTCCATCTCCTCGCCCTCGAACATGGCGGCCTCGTCGACGGGGAGGTTCTCACCGACCATCTCCTCGATGACGCCGGCCTTCATCAGCTCGACGCTTAGCTCGCGCATGGTGCCCGCGAGCTCGGGCAGGCGGATCAGGCTGTTGACGTCCTTCATTATGCCCACGCTCGCCCGGATGCTGCCCTCGATCTTCCGCACCGCGAACGCCTCGTTCACCTGCATCTGCACGCTGCTGAGTTGCGCCTTGGATGTTATCAGGCGCGCTGATGTCCGCCGCGCCCGGATTAGCTCGCGCGCGAAGTCCCGTGCTTCGCGCTGTGCTTGTACTGCTCGTGTTGCGTCGCGCGCGCCCCGCCTGTCGGCTGCTACGATCAGGTTCTTCGTCTTCTGCTCTACTTGCCGCACGGCGGCGATGTCGCGGTCCAGTTTGCGGAGATTGGAGCGGATGAGCTGGTTACATTTGCGCATCTGGGGAGGAGATGTTCGTTAGTCTGGACTACCCTGCTCGTTTTCGTGCCCTTGTTGTTCGTTCTTTCTTTCTTTCTTTCTATTTCGTAGCCAGGTAGACCCGTTTGGGCGGGTCGGGTCTGGTCGGATCGGGTCTTTCGCTAGTATTTGGGTCTTGCTCTAATGCCTAGGCCTTCCACCGATGCCTAGGTCCTTCTTTGACACCCGGATCTTGTACTAGGGTGTCGGAATCGAACGATGGGCAGAGGATAATGTAGTTCTTACCTGGGCATTGGGATCCGGTTTGACGAAGAGAGCTTTGAGGCTCTCCATCTTGGATGACAGGCTGTAGCGGAGAGGAACGAACTTAGGGGTCGAGACTATGTGTCGTGATGTTGTGATGGCGTGTGGGCGTGGGTATAATAGGTATGGTGAATGTCGTGAGGTTTGGCGATGACGTTGATAGGGAGATGATAGAACTGGTCCCGAGGCTGGGGTTTCTAAGAGCCCAAGGCTGAAGCGGGAAAGGTTGGCTGTGGAGCCAGCAGATACTTACTATAGATACTCAGGTAGGTAATGTGTATAGGTAATCAGGAAGTGGGGTTCGGCGGGGATTCGGTGTGTCCATTGTGTGTCCATTGCGCCGATTAGGCACCCCCACCTTGACGGGTACCCCTACCCCGCTATCCTCCCGCTACCTACCGCGGTACCTCCCTATCTGCCCACTATACGGTACATGCATAGTAGTGTATGTATATCCACCTATTAGGTAGGTAGTCATGTACATCCCGGGCGATCATTGGTTTAGGTAATAGACACAGCTGTATTGAACTGCATAGCCTCAAGCAACCAACGTTGTTACCTCGTATTACCGGCCTCAAGTTGTCAAGTAGATTGAACGTTGCTTACAAGATATTCTAGTTATCTTTTTCTTTTCTCGTGTTTCACGGGAATGATCGAATCAACTGTTTGACAAGGGAGTAGTAAAACAAGCTTTGCGTACCCAGTAACGCAATGCTACGTTGGTCAATGTACGTGAGCTCTTTTTTCCTAAACCAAGATAAAAGCAAACAAATAAAAAGGCGGAACCAAGGATCGTTTTATTGATGTCCGGAGGTAACTAGGTCGTATGGAGGAGATAGTATGTGGTCACTCGAATGCAGATGCAGATGCATGCAGGCTTAGGTTGTGATGAGCCCGCTGCTCCTTTTAGACATCTCATTCCAACCATACCAATTACTATGTAGGTAGGTATTGCATTGAATCGAGCATTTCACCTGAGCCGTTGCCGCTTTTAGCCTCAGGAAAGCTTAAGCTGAGTATATAGGTATATATTTTGTATAATCATTTACATAACTCCAGACTTATTCTATCCCTGCCAAGTTCTAAGTCCACCGTAATAAACAGATGTAATTAGTTATTCCTTAGAACAGTATAATTATTTCGGAGGGCTTGTTAGGATGGCGGAAGCAGCCGCGTCATGTTTACACAAATATGTTTATTTCTCCGGTTTTTATGTTGTCGACCTTTTTAAAACGGAAGCTATGTTAAGCGAGTAATATATAAAAGCCGACGTAAAGGGGTCTAAAGAAGTTGTTTCAGCAGTATGCCAACTTATTAAAGTTATTGATACGTTAGAAGACCCTATACCAGTTTAGATGAGATGGTTTCTTGGTGGGTTCTTCGTATAGGTACGACAATAGTTTAGGTAAGTGGCGTGGCTGCAAAAAGGTGGCTTGCTGCTTCATCAACCGGTTTTGTAGCTATCAATTTTATCTGAGCCGATTGATACCTCCTGAGAGAAAATAAACAAAGATTGAGTACTACCTCTGCTTATACACTACCTAGGTATACGCTCATTATGATCATGGCAACTTTTAACAATGCCGTGGATCGTCCCAATGTCTGTCTCATTAAGAAGCAGCATTGACAGACTCAATCGCTACTACCTACGCGGTACATGACGCGACAGCTATCGACAAATGCCACTTCGTCCCAAGATCTCCAGAGTCTTAGTATCATAAAATGGCATGACCCAGTACCAACCCACAGTTCGTCTCAACATCGATGATCTAGCCAACCCATGGAGATCATCCGTAACGACATCCACGCTGCCCTCGACGCTCCCATCCCTGCCGTTCCTGCCGTTGTTCCCAGACGTCATGGTCACGTCGTTCATGCTCCTTAGGTCCGGGGCTCGTGGTCTGAATTCGCAACCGAGTGACGTGCAGTTCTACGGCCTTGTGAACGCCAAGCGTCTATTCGCATAGTTTCCGCGGCCGTGTTATTCAGTACGCCCTTTGTCACCAACGCGTATGTTCGTCGCCGCGTAGCTCGACGCCTAGAATGTCTCGACGAAGGCTCAACTATAAGCTTCGAAACCAAGATCGAGTAAATGACTGGCAGAGAACCATCCGATAACTACGCTGGGGGCAAGTCTTAGAGCACAAGCCCCCGCACAAGTGTCAAAGGTGATGGCAATAGTCTGAAAACACTACAGCAGCAACATCGACATTCCTGTGGCTCTAATAATACATATACAAATAGGTCATGAATAAATAGACCATCGTCGAGCTCGGATACCGAATAATTTTTGAACGATTCAAGTGTAAGAGATTGTGAAGGGGACTAAGGGTATTAGAAGCGGCGCGTGAAGCGGTTAATGAGAGCATTGGACTGTCTTGTCAATGGCGTTGAATAAGGGAGTCATATCAGGTTATCTGCTTGTGGTATCCAGATGAGGGTATGCCTGAGTGTATGCTTGAAGTGCGTGGGCTACTACCTGGCTTCATGCTTTAACAGGATTCTGTACCCTCCAAAAGCCTCCTCTCCCCTAGGCGGCTGCTCTAATACCGGGTGGTGGCTGGCGCGAGGGTCTTATCCCAAAGCATCCAGCTGCCCTCTCCTTTTTAAGGGCAACCTCCGGTGAGGGCGTCCTCTTAGCAGCACCTTCGCACTTCTTTGCCTCTACAACTAGCCTTTCCGTCTCTTGGCTCACCGCTCCTACCGGCTTTCGGCATTCCGAGCTAACAAGCTGACCCTCGAACGCCGTGACCCTGTTGCTCAGGTACACATCGATAAGAGAGGCACCAATCTCGGTCTTACAAGGCGCCTGACCAGTGTTGCTCTGTGAGCTCCTGCCACCCTCCCAAGGCCCTTGACCTATATAACAACCAGACATTTGCTCAGGCACTACAGCTGATCGTCTGTTGACCATAAGTGGCAAATTACCACACCGTACGCTAGAGCGCTTCTAACTACCATTATATGAAGCTGTCTATCTAGCTTTTCATATACCGCTCCCTCCTACGGAATTCTATAGTTTGGTCACCTCATAGGATTAGACTCTTAGTTTGGCCGAGGTGCCTGAGGTTAAGCCCCCTAGTTAAGCTTCCTATTAACACACACTCCGAGAGACCTGGCGCTCTCTACCGGCCGTACGCCCCTAAGAGGCGAACACCCTGCTTGTGCGCTTCTCTAGTGCTTATAAAGAACCGCCATGCCGTACCGTCCTGCCCACGCTACGCCCGTCCCCAAATATCGAAATCGAGCTGCCTGATGTGGACGAATGCTCGAGAGGCTTTGCAATGTGTTACGGATTTTAAAATAAAACACCCTCGGGCTCTTTTCAAGGTAGGTTCTATACAAAGTCGATCACAGCCGATCCCATGTGCTATTTTCTAAAGTTGAGTTGTCTGGGAACGGCCTCCAGGTACCTGGAACCGACCAGTAGTGTAAGTTAACTTGAACCGTTAAACCCTCCCTACCGCCGTTTTGACCGTTTCTTTCGCTCTGCATGAATTAATACATAAAAAAAAAAGGGAATTTGTCGCAAAAGCGGCGGGCGCGCTAAGCCTAATTTGTCATGTGCTACAAAAGTGATAAAACGCACCCAGTCAGACCCGAGGTTGAGAGAATCGGGTATTTGTTGTTGGTTTTGTACATAGTATATAAAGTTGTCACACACGATGAGATGCTGGGTACCTCTTGGGTAGGGTGATATATCTAGCTATTGTACTAGTATATAATATGATATCTTACAAGCCCCCTACTCGGTGGTATTCGGTTTTTAATGATACTGCGAAGACTCTTCTTTTTTCCTTGTCTCTTTTTCACTTATGTCATGAGTGTGAATATGTTACTGCATGTAGGACCTTTACTCTGCTTAGGTACGCAGTCAAGGTATAGGAAGAGGCAAGTGAGGTGTGAAGGCAGCAATGTTGACTACATACATAGATAGGTACACATGCACACGCAGGCACGCTGCAAGCCGTCCTCAGCCCTGCCGAGCAGTAGGTAGCCATCGAACCTTCTACTCAGAGAAGTATGTAGGTACACCAACAGACGTAATGCGTAATGGCTGCTTACTTAATGATAATAAATAAATATGTAATGAGATCCATATCGGGGAAAAACAATGAATGATATTAGTAGTGTAGGTACCACACACAGAGTTGTAAGAGGTATTATCTTGAGAATAATTGCCTAATTGATGTTTTGTTCTTTTCTTTTTTTTTCTGTCGGGAAGATGCATCGTAGACAGATGCCTCGAGGTTTTCTTGTAATGTAGGTACCTACCTAAGATTAAGAGAAATGCAGGTTGTCTAACAATTCGCCGTGACAATTTTACAAATCATAAATGTACTTATTCAGGTACATTGGCAGGATAGGTACATGGGTAGTACAATTGCCCAGGCAGTAAGTACCCAGGTAGATAGTAGATAGCAGATAGTACCTGGTGGAATTGTATAGCGCGTCGTAGTGCTTCTAAGAATTTGATAGAATCGAAACGGGACCCCGGCTTTAGTGGGGTTCCCTGCCGGTTGCATCACCAAATATGTGCATGTATCTACTTACTTCCTACTAGTAACTACTTGAAGAACCTGCCTGAATGCACCTGAGCAGAACCTGAAGATACTACCTACCTACTATCTACCGCCTGCCTACTCACTGCCTAAGTAAGTACTTACTGACTGCCTACCGACTGCCTACCGACCTGCCGTGTCGGACCTACCTAAAACCCAGACTCCCGCACCAAGCTTTCCCTCCTGTCCATCTTCCCCAGCCTCACCTGCATAACAAACCTTGAACAATATTTCTGGCCAACAACCACCATCAACACAACTTGCTCCGGAATCACCAGGTTCAGAGGTACTTACCACCACTCAAACCACTCAAACAACCCAATCGCCGCCTACAGACACCCAACACTTATACTTATACACACATACCTAACCTAGCTACATTAGTACTTATACTTTTAGCTAGCATACATATCTCATCCCTCCTCTCGTCCCTCCTCTCTCCCTCCATCGCTTGCCTCCATCGCCTCCATCCTCCAAGCCTCTCACCCAACCAACATTAACATCCCTCCCTTACCCCAATCTCACGCAACTCACCGCCAGCTACTTACACCACTCCTCACTACTTAGGTAGCTTCACCGCGACTTGTCTTTCATACGATCCCCCCACCAAACAATCCTCAACATGTCGCAAGTCACTCCCGAAGGTAAGTCTTGTCGTCGTCTCATGCCCCCCTCGTCTACCCCGCCATCACCAACCCGCACTCTTTTCCCACCCCTCCACTCTCTGGCTCCCGTCCAGCTAGCTCTTTGGGGTTCTTCGTATTGGACTATGTAGGCATCTGGAAGCTAACATCATGTTTTCCCACACTTGCAGTTCTTTGGGCTCAGCGCTCCTCGAGCACCGATGCTGAGAAGAACTTCATCTACCTGACCATCTCCGTCCCCGACGTACCCAAGGAAAACCTGAAGCTCGATCTCCAGCCCACCTCTCTGACCTTCCATGGCCACTCGGAAACCTTGAAGCGAACCTATCACCTCGAACTCTCCTTCTACGCCGAAATCGACGTCGAGAACAGCAAGATCAGCCACACTGCTCGCAATGTCGAGATGAAGCTGCGCAAGAAGGCCCTCAATGAGGAATACTGGCCTCGCTTGCTAAAGGACGCTGCCAAGGTCCAGTTCCTCAAGACCGACTTTGACAAGTGGGTCGACGAGGACGAGCAAAACGAAGCTCCCGAAGAAGACTTCTCCCAGTTCGGCGGTATGGGTACGTCAACTTTTGCCACTATTTAACTTCCCCTCCTCCTCAGTACCATAATGATAAAGCCCGGTCTACGATACGATGGCTCCAATCCCCTCGACATAATTAGCATTTGGAACTAGAAAATCTAACGTGTCTGTGTACAGGAGGCATGCCTGGTATGGGCGGCATGGGGGGTATGGGTACGTGATCAATCTCTTTAAGCCTAGATATTACATGGCCACGGGCGCAAACACAAACTGATTATATCGGTGAAATAATGAACTGACACTTTTTTTCTTTTTTTTATACAGGCGGCGGTGACTTCGGCGGGATCGACTTCTCTAAACTGGGCGGCGCTGGTGGAGCCCCCGGCTCCGATGATGAGGACGAGGAGGAGGAGGAAGACGATGAGATGCCGGCGCTTGAAGGCGAGGAGCCCGTTAAGGCCGATGCTAAGGCCGACAAGTAAGCTGGGGAGGCAATTGGACATGCATGCATATCGTAAATCTCCCCGCCCCATCCCCCGATTCTCCACCCCCACTACTAGCTCGGAGGATGTTTGTTTCTGTCATATCACGGTCAGTCCATTTTGTACGGTACAAATCGGCGGTGTATTAGAACAGAAACGGGAAAACGGCATCGCGCGGTCTCACTTGTGTATCGTATCTTGGACGGGTTTTCCAGGGATTTCATTTATGGGCGAGTTAGGAAAGGTTTATGGTATTTGATCCCCCTCCCTGTTAATTCGATAGCCCAATTGAGAGCAGTCTTTGCCTGGACCATGCGTGCTATTATTCTCATATTTTTTTTTTCCGCCTGTCTTGGCTTCATGTAGCGACGGGTTGCATATTCAAATACCACATCGGTCAGTCAGCACCGCTCCTGACTACTACTATTTTTTATTAAATATACGCACGGATGACCTGCGTCTGCGGTTCAAGGGATTGTCAAGTCGGCGTTTATGCGTTTTTGCTGCGGTCTATTCAGTCTGTGGGCTGCTCATTAATTTCCTCCCAGAAGTAGATTTATTCTTTTTTTGCGCTGAGGGGGGTGAAGCGGGTAGATGGTGTGATGCTGTAGATGTTACGTACATGCATATAAAAATAAATGAATGAATACATGGACAGATAGATGGCATCGTATCATCTCGCGAAATGTATACCTACAGTGTATTTGGAAAAAAAAAAAAGAAAAAAAAAGAGGTATCTTGTTGGTAGATATCGCCTGCTGGTCGGTCTGGCTGAGCATCGGCAGAGGTTAGTGATCATGATATATGCTCACTCACATATCCATCTATTCATTCATTCATTCATATATATCGGATTCTTGGCATATAGATACATACCTATATACCTACCTGTGCATTATATTAACCACTTATCCCATGCGTATGAGATGGAGTTTTTGTTTTCGGTGTGGTTGTAGGTTTGTGGATAGCGTGGGATCGCGTCGTCTTTCGTGTGCGAGTGTGTGTGTATGGTCATAGGATTTGATTATGGCGCCGTTAGTCATCTGGCCAGGTGGCGGAGTGGTTAACGCGGTAGACTAGAATTACTAGATCATCTACTTCCTTCGGGAGCGTCTGTTCGAATCAGGCCCTGGTCGAAAATGTCCGTTGTGGTGGAAGAGATTTTTTTTCAGCTCTTTTCTTTTCTTCGTTTTTTTTTTTAACTTGGAATGGACTAGCTGGCTCTTCCTTTTTTGGGGCGGGTTGGTTGGTATTATTTCATCGATTCGGTCTTGGGACAGAGGGGCTGATATGGCTTTCACGGTGCTCATTAGCTCTTATGGGGGAGTTTGCTATGGGAAGTTGTTAGCTGAGCTAGAGCTGGTTGGGAGTTACTGAGGTAATTAGAAGACAGTTTAAAATGTGTATGTAGACAACTCGACTCAATGATATGAGGAGTTAGATAGTAAGATAGGAAAATGGAAGGGGAAAGATACATATCTACTTTACTAGGCGGCGCACCATGCGTAGCGGATTAACCAATGTAAGCTACGCCTCCCGAAAGAAAAGCGCTCGGGCTTCTCTTGTAGGAAGTAATGGGCTTGGTTCTTGTAAGGGTTTTGTCTTGTTGATACGATAGATGTGAGGCTTTGGCCTGTTTTGTGCTGCGAGGTCTAATCTGTCTGCTCCCTCGTGAGTCGCGGTGGTACGACTAGGTGAGACGGCAATGGATTTTTCTGGCCTAAATACGATCAATCGATATTAATCAATAGTATGGAGCGGTCGTTATATCCGAATAAATTCGATATTGAGCCTCTTTGTACAACCTTAGCCCCTTGGGCATGCGTCGTGGCTTGGGCAGGGGATATGGAAGGGGGGAGTAGGTGGCAGTTATTGTGTGTAATATGGATGGGATTTATTTTAGGCTTGCTTGGGTATAATCTTACGCCCCTGGATTTGCCTATATTATATGCCGTTGCGAAGAAACCGAGTGGGCAGGTGCAATGTGATATCATGTTAGTTTAAGGTGTAGGCGAAGGAGTATTTAAGGTGGCGAAAACCCCAGTGTCAGCACGACATGTAAGGGATCTCGGATCATATTATGTTTGGCCGTAAATATGCAAACTGACAAACGGTATACAGACCTAGATAATAATAGCCTTTGTCACTACATGAAAGGCTCGAAAATTCTTCCGGCTGATAGGTGGCTTGCTTTCCCAATCTTTTCTTTGTTCCTCTATCATTAGGAACATCACAGTATAAAAGTTTAAACCCCTTGATAGATTAGGTACTTCTAGTCCGGGGAGAGTACGTACTCGGATCAATACTGATTGTTCCTGTTCTGATCATATACCCGTTACGTAAACCCCCCGGGTTCTCGAGGCGATAGCAAGGTTGCGTTTTGAGGAGGAAAGAGAATACCTAGAATAATGTTTTTTCTCCTTTACGCGCCGACACTGGCTTTTTACCTACCCGTATTCATAGTTAACAGAGTAGCAAGCAAGCGTTAGATATATGGCATCGAAGTTTGCCGGTATTAGGTATTTGTGTATTTGACCTTATGAGCATATACTTAGTCTCGCGGCGTTTTCCTCTCATCGTGGCTTGTTATATCAGGGTATTCGAGACGGCCCTATCTAAAGCCGTTGTCCTTTCCGTATGCAGGAAAGTCATTCAAGTTCCGATGAAGAGTCAATCGGTTCGGCGGCGCTAATTCGGTTCCCGTGTATGATATATCCTTCATCGCCACGACGCGAGAGCGCTCGTACTCCACCCTAGCGAGTTTCAAGTGCTATTGTGCTGCCGCGAATGAGGTTTGAGGGCAAGTCCTCGGACAAACTACTCAGCTGACAGTCGAGCTAAGTCCATGTTCACGTTAGTATCGGTATGAATACGACCATGAAATGAAAACTTACTAAACTAGCTCATTCACGAAGCCCTGTGGTATCTCGTGGTTTATCGTTTACTCACTCTGTGACGTGTGCAATCTACTTGTCTTCGGTAAGTCCTCGTCTAATCTCAATGCTAAGACGTATTAGTCGTTGGTGAGATCAGGCGGCGCATAACCGGGCCCGATTTCCCGTCGTTCAACTCCCCTTCACAAATAATACACAAGAGCTGACTTGCGAGGTAAATTTCTTGCTTGAGGGTAGATTTGATATGGAACCTCGCTATTAATGGTACACTGGCTGCTGAAACCTGAATCGAGATTTTTAGGTGATGCTGAAGGAGTAGATTAGGAAACCATAACGGTCTGAGACACGTAGCTAGACTAGCGGATGTCTCGATTATTGAAACTTGAGCCGCCCTTGACCTACGTATATTTTAGGTCCTGAACGCTAGATAGCGACTTGTGTCTTCGTATACACGCGGTCGTCATTAGGGTGTCGTCTTCATAGAGAGACTGGAGAGCAAATATCACTTCTACATAGTCCAATCATAGGTAGTTATCACTTTTCCTTTCGGTGTATGGACTACTATGTGTTTATGCATTATCTACCATGTATCCCATATCGAAATGACTTCGGGTTTTGAGCTATAGTTTTATTCACTTGTTATTCCCGTTTCCTACGACAGGATATTGATTGGAGATTCAGGTACATGGTAGGTATTATATCTAACATCAACTTTTCGTTGGAGGAGTCTAGCACAACGACACCTTAGCCACCTAGAAGAGTTTATGCAAGTTGGAGTAAGGAGGTAGCGTTGGTTGGATAAGTGAAACTGCACGTTTATATCTCGGTATGACTATAAGAAGCTGAGATAGCCTATATGCTGGTTCGACCGAGGGTTTCCCGAATGGTCTTGCGTGCTGCCAGTTAGCGCCGGCAGTTGGCGTGAGACCACGAGCACGGGGTCCCGGCTTGTTTCACCTAATGCCCGTATACACTCGGCAACTAGTGGGCTAGTCCCAACGGGATTGCGTCGGCATCGACACCGACTGCATGGATGCTCCCCCCAACGTTGGGTCCTCAGTCAGACAGAGATTATAGGCTGACTGTCGCGGCAGGTTCGGAGTGGATTATATTCATCCAGACTGCTGAGCACCCGATCGACAATCCCAATGGTAGATGAAGCGACTGGATAAAACTCGCAGAGTATAAGCCCGCGTCAGCGGCATGTCATTCATACATGGCGATTCAGTGGCCCTCGTGGCATCACTCGCAGCAACATTAGCGGCAGCGGGGCGACGCGATTTGGGTAGACGAATGATTAGCGTAAGCGATTAATTGTCTGGGTGATTTGTTCAAATCTCGGGTTTTGGAGACGTCGCAGGGTCTTACTTGGGTGTGTGAAGTGTCTTGCCCTAATTGACAAATCGCCGTGAAGGGCTAATGGGGTTGGTGGAGGAATTAGTGGGATGTGATGGATTTCACCGTCGATTCACAGTTTTAAGTGGTTGGATTTCATTGCTATCTGCTACGGGCGGTTGATTCGGGATCTATCCAAATTCCCCTGGTAACTTTAGAATATGCTTGTCATCAATACTCCCTAAACGGCAACCCGATCTCGAAAATTATCTCACGATATGTCGGATAAGTAGGTAGGTGGGGTGTAAGGAGAGTGAACTCTTGCCAACTTTCTACAATTGGGAGGGAATAAAAAAAAAAGTTGAACAGACACCGACAAGTGCTGGCCAACTATGGCCTTGATGATTCATCGGTGCCTTGGCTTGCATGGCGCCAGCGATGACATCGATGCCATATGCAGGGAATCCCAAGCGTTTCAATCACATTGAACCAGGGCCGGCCGTATTGTATTCTAGCGTGATCAAATCGTCTAGGCGGCTACGTGGATGTGCATCTCACCTTACCAGATGCTACATAAGTTGGTTGTCAGTATCGTGCAGCACACGCATACACATGAGCGTACACTACACTTGAGACCAGCTTCGGTACCAGCCCTACAGAATATTCTTCGTGCCCAAAGGAAGAGCAGATGGCAAGTAGGATACGTAGACATCGCTGTTGTTTTTCCCATAGCCATAGTGCCATCACTCGTTGTTTTATTGAAAGGCATCGGTCTGCATGTGATGGGAAGCACGTCATGAAGCCACCACCGGGCGTACTCTGACGAGAGAGGCCGTAAATGCGACCGTAAGGTCGACAAGCAAGCAAGACATGTCACCAGCATGAAGAAGAAACTGCATGGGCGGCCTATCTACCATATCGGCACTCGCTCCTCGCATAATTGGGCTTCAAGACTTCCAACTTACTTTTCTCTCCACCTCCTTACCCTGACCGAAGCTGTACACCTCTCGCTAGACGAAATGAAAGAGAGGAAAAAAAAACGCTCTGGAGATAGAAACGGCAGTCTAGGTGTCAGCCATTCAGCCATATCTTTACTTCGCTGTCCTTCGTCCGCCTCGGCGTCGCGATATATTGACCAAAATTCCTTAGCATCTTCCTATTGCGGTAGATGCTGCCCGTCTCACCCGTCGCCTAGCTAGTCGAGCAAGGTGAGTTGTTATAATTAGTGATCAGGCAGTCTACATTGTAACCTCGTGGCTTGGGATGGTCGGGGCGCGGTAATCCGCCTACATACATAGTACAAGCGGAGTGCGTTTAAGCGAAGGGGTGAGAGAGATAAAAAAGGACCACGAAACTAGCGAGACGGCACAACGGTACTGCTCTGCCTATCCTATGAGGTTGCTACTGCGCGGTACATTGCAACACTCCGGCGATGTGTTCGTCTGCTCCATACGCCTTGCTATTAGTTAATGTATTGCATCTTATTGGAAGCTGAGAGATGAAGTTCCCAATGATCTTTCAGCCTCGGAGTTGTTTTGGGTAGGACATGAATAAAGGGGCAAGAGGAGTCAGACTCGTCATTGCTTCTAGAATCAGTAAGAAAATGCTGATTTATCAAGAGGGGTTTCTCTTGGGGGAGGCAATTTCTTTTTGGATTTGTCGGAGAGGTATGGGGAATTGATTGATAAGATCACGACGTGGGTAGAGAGATGAGGGTGAGAGGGCCAAGACATTTGTTAGGCTATAACGATCGGATATAGACGTATGTTGCGTTGCAACCTGCGAGGGATTTCCGATAGCAACCTAATCCGACGCAACGCGACAACTCGCGCGACCTATTTCAGTCGTGGGAATCGGGTTGTCAGCCAGCCCTATGCTACCTCTGCCTTGGACACTAGACCATCATCGCTCGATAGGGAAGTCTTGCTAATTTCGAAACCAATCTCACGCACTTCTCTTTCGTTACCTATTACTGTACTGCTGTAGAGGACGTGTGCCGCGGTCTGACATACGAAATACTTCAATTTCCCGCCGTAGATGTCTTACTCAGACCGGGTGCGATAACTAGACGGGCTTAATTCCGGTGCCGGATTTGTGCGAATCATCCTTCAAAATTCAGATTGCTGGTGATAGGACACCCTGCGGAACCTGGGCAATGCCAACTTACCCCCCTCACCCCCCCCCTCTCCCCCTCTGTTGGTCACCGATCTCGCTGAACGTATCTACGGTTTAGGTAGATCCCTAGCATCTGCGTATAGTATAGTTGGTGCATTGAGATATCTACGTGTCTACTGTATGTGGTATGTATATGTCAGGCATCGAATGTTCTGCAGTTCCATAATAGCGAGACAAGATGCTGCCCGACCATGGCCAGCTTGCCACTACAGCAGCAGGTTCAGTAGGTCATTTAAGTTTGGATGGCTACTACAGGATGCCACCGGCGACAGTGGCTCGCATGCTATGCAGGTCATGGCGGTGAGTTTTGCTTTGTATTTAGATTGGCGATGCGGTCAGTTTAGGTCAGTTCGTGGTGAATGTAGGTGTAGTAGCGTATGTATGTCCTATGCAGCAGGAGTGTCTGTGCCACAGACAAAAGCGAAACACCACTGGTAACCGGTATTCCTCCTGCTCCCCCGGATGCCAACGCGCTCCTAATGCATTCACACCGCCCGTTTAATATTTCCAAATCAGGAAGTAAGTATCAGGCGCCACATTTACTCAAGGAGGGAGTTCGGAGAGGGGAGGAAGGGGAAGAAGGGGAAGAAAGGGAAAACATCCTAGAGAAGGACGAAAAGGTCCTTGCGTGGGGGATGGTCCTTTTTCACCTACGCTTCTCTCAACATTGCGTTATCTCAACCCGGGTCTAGCAGCAGTTGTAATATGTATATCTCCCGGCCGTTTCCATCTTGCATCCGCTGTCTGGATAGTGCAGTAGCGCCATTCTTTTCTGGTTTACCACCCTTGCCCTATTGCAAATTAAACGTGCATTGCATGCCCAGCTTTAGTGGCTAGCAGAAAGAAAACAGACGCACAGACTTTGTAGTAATCGACTTATAATTAACCTAATCGAGCACCGCGTAACCTGCCTGGGGGATCTTACTAATCTCTTCAGGATAGTAACTATGCAAATAGTGTACACTGCCGTATCTACAATAGACGGTATAGCGAAAATTTCGCGCATACATAGTACACTATCTATTCGCTCACTTACTTACCCCTACTTGAGTGAGGTAAGAGGCTTGCGGGAGAAGGACCCTGATAATCCTTCCAACGCTTCCGCGACGTTCTGCACTTTCTATTTTGGCTGCGTGGCGTTCGGGCTATACGGTGTATAGTAGTGTATTGCGAGTATAGTAATTCTATCTAATGTAGTGTAATGCAAATGCAATCCCATCCACAAATCACGCATACAAAGTTTGTGCAGACCGTATACTGTAGTGTGCTGTAATACGAGTAGAGTGTGCGCGTTCGCTTAGGAATCGGAACCGATCGCAGGCAGGGCTTGCTTGTGTGTGACGAGCCCCGGGTTTGCGAAACGTGGGACCTGTCACAGGTGAGGAAACAAAGTCCAGGCGTTTCGTTTGATCTGAGCCCAAACCCAAATCCATTAGGAATCGAGGCTAAACAGTGACTGGTCGTTTGTGGCAGAATATAACGTTGTGTGGGCTCGTCTAGACGTTCGGTATTTTGTGTAGTTTGCTTTTTTGTTTTTTTTTAAAGCATTAATATTTGTTACTGGTCGTATCTAATTCTTTTTTTTGTTACTCCAGGGCCAACCAACCCCATAGTTTACCGTAATGCCCGCCGGATCATTGGCACGGTATGCTCCCGTCAAGCTTTCTAGACCAAAAGCGTGTGGATAAACATAATGATCGCCACGACAAGGCCTGGGTGTTACAAAGACACCCCCGCTCCGTGATAGACCCGCGAGTTCTGGAAGCTCTTTGAGTGAACTAGCTACTTTGGAGTCCTGGGCCGGTAAATGGTTATTATCATTTTTGTGAAGCCGTGGTCTCGCCGTGGTTAGTACAACTACTAACTGAGCCGAGGCGTTACGCCACAACCACTATTGGGTCGCATTGACTATGCTTACGTATATTAGCCTGGTATTGTAGAAAACGGCCCTTTTCGCCGCGAGTCATGAATCGTTTTGGCCACGCTGCCCCTTCATCCGGGGAAACTAAGCCACAATACAGCCGAGCGCATTCGCCTCGTCTCGTTTTACTTGTGTCAGCCCCTTATCAGCATCAGCGCTATCCCGCAATCTTTCGCACGGCCCTGTCCGTGAGCCAGGAACTACAGTATAGTGCGGAGCACTGATGAGTAATTCTTCTTCCGTTAGACTAAGCTGCCATCTGGACTAGATACTCAAACTGAGAGTACAAATTTGCTTGGGAAATTTCGTTTCTAATACCTTAGTCCCGGCAAAACGCGAAGAAAAAAAACCTCCTCGTTGAGCGGCTCAACGCATCGGCCCTATGGGTGAAAATCAAGATAGGCCAAGATCGGCGAAGCCATAGCCGAATGTCAGCTGCCAGCCTTCCGAGGAACAACTGCGCGGGAGGTCGGCCAGAAGTCGGCTCAAAGCTGAATTACGAAATTAGGGTCAAGGCTCGGCATTTCGGGACAATGCTGATCGTCGCGACGCTGAATTTTATCCTCTACGAGCCGTGTTTTTGTCACATTCTTGGAAGATCCGGGGTTGGTGATAATGAAGTGTGGGGAAAATTCCTCACGTTTGGGAAATTACATTATCTTTTCTTATCCACCTTCATAAGAAGGGAATGAGGATAAAATAGTGTAAAACGTGGTGTATGGAGTCTTTCACAAGCGAAAGGAGCATTTGGGAATGCCTATCCCGGATAGGCAGGCAGCCGAGCCTCACCTCCTAGTAAGAGGCAAGTTAATTATAATCCTTACCGGTCGAACACATTTAGTGTATAGTAGTGTACGGCCGTTATGGCCGTCGGGAAACACAATATGTGTCCCGCGGTTAAACGGTGGTCTTGGGCAGTAACGTCTGCTTAGGCATCGGTAACGGACACACCAAGGAAATGAAATACTGCTTCAGGCTATCTTCCCCGGACGCACGGCTCCATTAATTAGTGTAATTGTCACTAGCCCTAATACAGGCACAATATAGCGAGGATACGACACTAATACAGTTAGTCGGTATACCTATTGTTATTCTAGAAAAAGGGATTTCGGCCTTTGGAAGCTCTGGAGCTTGGTGAACCAACTGCCTAATGAAGGTTAGAGACCGCGCTGCTGGATGGATGGAGACCGAGACCGAGAGGCAGGCAGACATGTGTTATGTTGCATTTTGGCGTTGCGGCAATGCGCACACTCACTAATCAGCCTTAACAAGTCTCGATCGCTTCCTGGTGTTTGTACGATACTCGAAGCGGCATTTGTGCGATATGTCATTTTCGATGATGAGCAAGTCATTGCGAAATTACAATCGGATAACGCATCAACAACGTGGCATCCATGATTAACCCCGGGCCATTCGGTAAACGGGCAGGGAATGGCGACGTTCGCAGACATTCCGTGTGTAAATTACAACATGATTGAATCCTAATATATCGGTGCGCCACTACGAATCTATGACATGACTGGGGCGGCACATGCTTCCCATGCAGTTGGGCTTTTGAGAGGCGGTGTTGCGAATTGTGTTGCATCTGAGTCAGAATGCCAGACCTCCTACGTATATATCTACTATGTAGGGCACACACACAATTGGTGTTTGCGAGCAAACGCCGAGGAGGGTAAGCGAGGCCACTCACTGGACAGGAAGGCCACCTATACGAACAGCGTAGTTGTACAGCGGTCTGCGAACGACGTGCGTATTGGCTGCAGAAGACCCGACTTGCGGTCAGGAATGAGTCCAACCGGAGAGTCTGTGTTCACACCTGTTTCTTCTAGGCTTCTAGGCATCTAGGCATGATGAACAACATGCAATAATTTGCGACCTGATACCACACTCTGTGACAATGGAATTGTTCAATTCCCGTTCATCATGACCATCGCGACCAGTCGTGTAGCACGCAAGGAATAAGGCGGAAGTAGTACATTGGTAAGGGTGGTAGCGTATACACTGACTCGCTCTACCCGGTAGCCCGGTGCTGGTAACACCTACCAGGAAAAGGATTTACCCATGCACTACTAGATTGTTACCGTCAAAAATAGCAGTGGAGAGAAATCCTGTAATCCCACGTTTCGCTCACGCTCCACGGACCATCCATCCCCTTGATTTTGATACCCTTGCTGACGGAAATCCGTCGCAAAGACGAAATAAGATTGATGATGACAAACAGGCGCTAACAAGCAAACAAACAAGTCATCATCACCAATAAATCCTGATTTCTAATACTTATCATCGTCTGTGATGTGTGTGTGGGAAGTAAAAATGCCGCTGCCCTGCCTAATGCGACGCGATGCGATGCGATGCGATGCGCCGCACTTCGCGGCCGATGACGGCAAGATGCTGTCCGACAGCACACAAGATTCCTAAGACAAGTTTGGAATAAACAACAAGGAAAACTTGGAATGGGATATGTCGCATATGATCAGTGATCAAGGCTCAACGACGAAAAGCACCGAGGAATGACTACGTGTAGCAAAAAAGAAATCCCTAAACTTGCCCAAAGGGGGAATTTCCCTCCTAATGGGTAGCATTCCGCATCATAACAATTCATTCATTCCTAAGGCGGAACCGGTCCGTTAACCAGCGTACCCTAATGAAAAAGCATGTAGTATGGCGCTGGTAACAAAATAGTGTAGTGTATAATCCCTCGCGCCGCACCAAGGGATATTATGTGACTATGTAGGGCAAGAGGTTTCGGAAGCATGTGTTACCAGCCCGAGGGATGCGGTACAATTTCAATATCCAGGGGGGGTACACTAGGGGGTAAAATAAGCTCCCCTTGATACTTTTGCCACCAGCTGGGCAGGAAACGGGTTGATATCCGATGACAGGGGCTTACTGTAACCAAGGCCTGGCGGCGTTGGCATGGCGCTGAAGCTTGCTAGAATGTAAAAGCCATCCTGCTAATTTGACGGTTGATTAATACCAGCATCCGTGTTACTAGGATACACGACACTGTACTACTGTAAGTACCCGGTTACGCGTGCTTCTTGACAAGCCGGGGGACCATGATCCGGTGGACCGCAGTGCTTGGAAAACCAGATATCTGCTTTGATTGTCATTTCCTGTTGAGACACAACTTGTGCGTAGTGTCGTATACAGTAGTATGTATCAAGCCAACGACACACTTATCCTTTTCTTCGGCCGGACTTGATAACTTCGCCCCTTGTTCGGATAGCAAGGGAGACGTTAGACAGAAGGGGAACACGAGAATAAACCACTATTTTATCGAAAATCGAAATCAAAACAAAAGGGATCGGGTTGGCTTTGTAACCGCCGAATACCATTGGCTGCGGTAAGTGTCCCGGATCAAGCAAGTCAACCAAAACCAAGCTGACTCTGTCCTTGTTCAAGGCGGTCTGAGCTGACTAGTGCTTGGTTACATGAAGGTCTGCGACCATGACAGGCGGTCAGCCAGCGAAGATGGGAGGGCATGGGGACGGATTGGATGGATTTTGGGGGGCCACGGGGCGTGGGGAATAATAGTACTGTAGGATAATGGATCATGGGGGGGTGAGAGATTGTGTCAGACGCGGCGAGACGGGATGCTGGGGGTCAGCCAAATGCTATGGGGAAGGGAAATCTGGAAAATTGTCAGAAGCCAGACCGTTGTCCCACCCCCTTCCCCCTTGTCGGACTCTGAATCATGGATCTAAGTCTGGAGACCCTGACCGTATCCTTCCTATCCACATGTACGTACCCTCCCCCGGCGGTATGTATTCATAGTACACATATATATCGGCCCTCATCTCGATTCCACCAGCTCGGCCTCCCTCCATGACTTCATATTTTGACCATAATTATAATCGTACCCAAGCCTAATATTAGTCTTGTCGATCTAAACTCATTATAATAGCAACACGCTATCCACCTGAGCACTTCCACTTAAACTTACACTTAGTGTTTCTGTGCCATACCGTCGCACTGCGACTTACACGCGAATACGAACGGATAGCCGAATACACGAAGGCTTCCTGTCTTTCAACGAACACGACGAATCTTTGTGATCGAATAGTAAAGAGAAGCATACCAGAATGTACAGCCCGTACGGTTCATACAGCTCTATGAGCTCAAATTCCCAGCCGCTCGACATCACACCGAGTAGCTTTCTCTCCCGCGACGCTGCTTACCACGCTAGCTGCGCCTTTCCCTCGTGGCCTCAACGATCTTCCCTGATGGACTCTACTCGGGAAGAGCGCGTCTCGTCCTATATCTCTGACGATGAGTTGTTCTTCGAAGAACCTCTAGCAGATGACTCCCACAGCATCTCTAGTGGGTCCAGCACAGCATCGGCTTCACCTTTTGTGACCGAGGAGGAGCTATTGGAACTACAGCGCCAGAAGATGGCCATGCAACGGGAGGCCATCAAGCACCTGCTCAACGAGAAGGAGCGCCGCCGCCAACAGTACAAGCGCACACGCAAGAACAGCGGCAGCTCCAAGAAGAGCACCAGCCCGAAGTCCAAGCAGGAGCAGATGGCGCCCATCACCGAAGCTGGTGAATGAGGCACGACAACGATACTACTAACGACGATATGACAGCATGATTTGTAAGTTTCGCCTTGCCTTCGGCCTCTTCTACTCAGCCACTAATATGAGTCACTTAGATTACGAAGTTTTTACAATGATACCCCCAGCATTATTACAGCACACGGCATCACAGCATATACGATACCCCCTATGATACCCTAATGCGCCATAGACCCTGAGTTCGACACCGAGGCCTGCGCCGTAATGTTTATTACACGCGCATCAGTGGCTTAACGGTGCTGCGACTTAATGAGACTCGTGATGGCCTCGGCTATCCCAAAGAAAGTGTGGCATGACCATGGCTGCCTACATCTGCAGCGTGGCACACTTCTTACTATGAGTCATGATACCCAACAACAGTCCGTGGAGGCTAGCGATGCATAGCCCGATTTGGACAAATTCCAGTTGTCTCAGCCACTTGGCCCGATCTAGGTAGGCCCGAGACAGCACAGACATATCCCATGTGCGGGATGCGGTGTGTTTTCTTCTATTTTTTATGCAAGGCCGTGGTGCCCTTCCCGAAGCAAGGATGGGGGTGATGAAATCATTCACCACTGGGGAGCTTTCCTTGTGAGCGGTGAAGATCGTATAGGCGATGGTTGCCTATTGGATAGAGGAACGACGATGTCGGAGAGCCGACCGGACCACCGCCTTGGGTGTGTCCACGGTATGGTTCCATTGGGCAGGAATGGGGGGTTGGAGACTGGAGTGGAGGGTGTGCTGTATCAAAAGAGGAGATACATGGCACGACACCCCGGACGGAACCCCAATTGGCTGTTTCGGGCGATATGCTCGGTGGTGATACGTGGGAGACTGCTCTTGGCGGCTCGGTGAAGGAAGCATATTGATGAAACCTGATTGGTGTGTGCGAGGTTGAACACGATGAATAACCTACCCTATACCTTAGGTGAAGAAGTGTGCACGGCGAGGATTAATTAAAATTATCTAAATACAAAACAAACTTATAAACCTACTACCTATGTCTCATACTTTTCTTCCCTTTCGCCATGTGAAACAATAAATTACCGGTTTCCTGGGCACCACTATTTGATTCTGAATCTATTGTATTGCTAACTTGAGCACGATGGTACCTCTTATTGTAGACAGATTGATCGTGCATCGTGCGTGCGCCAACAGGCCCCGCGCCCGCACGCCAACTATAGTAATCGCGTCGACTAGTCTAGTCTAGACTGGTTTGCTTTTGTTTGTCTCTGTCTATACGGCCACCTACGCTTTTTGTCTCGGCTACGATCATCACGGTGGCAGGCATTCAAGTAATCGCATCAGCTACCTAATTGGGGTATTATCGCCTGTCTATCCCATTCTATACACGCACACAATACGAGCAGTCAGAAGAAGATGGGAGTGTAGATGGGACCAGTCTTTGACAAGGGGGGTCGGTAATCTGATGGTCGATGTTGTGTTCTCCGAAGTAAGGACGAAACTCCGGAGGAGGCAATGCGGAGAAGTAGGAGCTCACAAAAGAAACCCTTACCCTATTCAAGTATGTCTTGTCGTTGAGGGTGGGTCAATTTGGGGGAGGGGTTATTAGTAGGCCATCTATTATCATTTACCTGATTACTTCGATAATACGATTGTGTGAATGCGGGCGGGCGGTGTGGAGAGGAACAGATACTCGGTTATGCCATCTTTGTGTATTGTATTATCTATCAGGTGTTGCCAAGGTGAGTGATTGCTTGATTGATTGATATGAAGAGAAGAAAGCTCGGGAATTCGGGTATTGGATAACTCAAAGGATTATCTAACGACACTTTATTTGTTGGGTTGGTCGGCACCATGGCGTTATCGCAAGCCCTTCCCCTCCCCTCCCCTCCGTAACGTTCCCTTTGATTGACAGCTAGAGGCAACACTAGTAGGTGCGGACAGCTTGTAGATCCCGGGATTTTCAGGCCCGACGAGGATGATCTAGAACGAGTTGTTGGTGGACTGCTGTGGGGTTATCTAGGGACAAACCGTCAAGTCTAGGAATGATGACGCTCAATAGTCATCGTATTGTAGTTCACCGTCCATTCAAGAGGTTATCATTTGTCAATGAGTCCGATATTTGCCTTGGTTGGCTCCCGTTCACCGCCGAGCGTTCGGTTGACTTACATGTTCGATAATAATGAGGAAGGTTCGTCTATCTAGGAGAACCCAATATCTCTCTTCACCGCGTTGTCGTGCGGAGTTGATTGGCGAATATGAAGTGCTGCTGAGCATTATTGGTAAGTCCCGAACCGAAGGCTTTTCGAGGCTTTTGAGGAGGGTGAATGCACCCCACATTGTGGTGGCGGTATACTCATCACATACTATATAGCTGTGCAGTAACTTATTAGAACTAGTGATTACGACATTGAGGCGTTCGCACGCAGCCGGTGAAATTGCTTTCTAGATGTGTCCTGTGCCTCATGTTGATTAATAGATGGTATGCCCAGGCTCGTCTAAAGCCCGTCAGAACCAAAGATAGACACCGTCATCTTGTGGTCATCTTGTGATGCCACTGCTCGAGGGTAACATGGGGGGAAATGCTGGGGTTAATAATGGTCAGTGCTTCACGATGTTCCACACGGGACCGAAATTTTCACTAACGGTAAGGGATTTCTTTCACCTCCACTACCTAGTTATAACTAGGCATGTCGAAAGAAAAAAAAGAACACGCCAGAGAAGTAGAGGTGAAGAGGGTAGCGTAATACGAGACCTCGAGTTGCTTGTCGGTGTGTATGTTGGTCTCATATTCGATGGGTACACTACCTCCTTTTACTTTAGACGTGAATTGATTCTCCATAGTTGCGGTCCGTAGCGACACGGAAGCTAAGGTCTGCTCTCCACCGGCTTCCTGTGGGTGTTGCGTTTTTTAAGCTTATACATAGTAGCAATGATGCCAAGAATACTGGCTGACTATCCGTATACGATAGCAAGGTGATGGATTGCGAGCCAACATGGAACTTCTGCTGCAACCAAATGCCTCTTTCGGCGATTAGTAGCCTTGCAGGTCAGCCTAGCGTAGCATTCGTCATTTTATTTTATGTGGTTTCGTTCCGTTGGGCCGCTCCTTGGGGAAGCGTGACAACCCAAGCACTCGAGTGTGAAGTGTGAAGTGTGAAGACAGGGCTTAAACATGAGGTCCATGCACAAGCTGAAAGTGATACCAACAATGAGGATGAGGTATACCATATTGGGATGGGAAAGGGTGGGAAATGCTACCCTGTACTTCTGAACAGCAAATCCCCCCCTCCATGCCTTTTCTGATCAATCCCCCCTGAATTGCGGTATCTTGGGTATGACAACAGGACCCATTATGCAAGGGGCTGGCCACGCATCTTCTTGGATGGAATTGCCTGCAGTAGTTACGCTTAGTAGAATTCTATCTATGGCGTAGGATGGCGGTGCTCGCATGCGGTCGAACAGCAATCGGGGGTGGCTTGTTATCGGCAATACTACAAAAGCCGAGCCGGTTCTGATCCAGAGCTGAATATAGACTTTCTGAGAATAGACAGCACCAATATCCCTATACAGCGCCGAGAAAGCGGTATGGCATCAAAGCGTTATTATGATCCGATGTCGCTGCGAATCCAAGGTACAGATCAAGAAAATAGGAAGTATCAAACCTGATTTACCGTCCAGCGAAAGTCAATTCATCACATGATTGCATGAGTTTGTCAATTAAACGATAGGGAATTCAATTGACGTCAGTGTGAGCGCACAGACTCTATGAACAATGCACCGCGACCGACAATAGATCTAGATAGTCGTGAATGGTACTTCGCCTCAGGGGCTTTGATTTTGTAATGCGCACATCTGTCCCAACGCGGATTCTAGCATCAATCCCAGGGGTTGGGTTACCCGGTAATCCTCAGTAGATCTCAGCCAACAATATAGCAATCATTATGCGCGATAATGGAGGAATCACCCGACTGACTGCCGGCCGCCTCGACTTACCCCCAGATACCGCTATTTATGATGGGTCTCGGACTATGCAAAATGCAGCCAGCAGCCAACAGCCAACGTGGGCAAGCGCTAGAGTCGCCTTTGCGGTGTCTTACACTACACGACACCCAGTAGGGACATCGCGCACGCATATCTACTTCGTTTCGGGAGATTGTGTCGTGATGCGGGAACCCCATATGGTAGGTACATGAAGCCATGTGAGCGAGGGAACCGCAGCGGATGCCAGCAGCCGTCCGCGGAATTGGGTTAGCCGGGGATGGATTGATTTGTGAAATCGATGTCTAGCGTACGTCTGTCGTGTCGGTTGTCCACGTCGCCGAAGGATGAATCAAGGACCGGATACGACAGCTACAGGGACGACACCGACAACAACGAACGACAAACCACAAATAACTAACGACAACGACACCGACAGCACCGACAGTAGCGATAGTAGCGAGAATAAGACGAGGTGGGGCGCGAGCACGATCTTTGTTGCTACCCCAGCCCCAGATATAATCATTCTGGACAGAATTAGATGTGGGAAGTGGAGTTAGAGTTACAATCAGACGCCAGAGGCTTTTTCAACCTATCTAGATCCCGGTTTGGGCTGCATCGGGGTAGCATAGCATAGCATAAGCAGAAGCAGAAGCAGAGGCATGAGAGAACTGCTGCAGAGCTACACTTATCACTGCGTATACTAAGGTTTGGTACTCTATACTCCCGCCTATACCTACCTGGTAGATAGTAGGAAATAAGGGGAAAGGGAATTGGCCATTGTCGAAGGCGTAAGTGGGTTGTAGCCTGTGGGTGGGTGTAAGTGGCATGGAGCGTACAGAATACCTTAGATGCTCCCGTACATAGCTACACTACTATACTACTATTAGACGTGGGAACTTTGGAGGGGCCCCTGCATTTTTTTCGACCAACGAGGGCTTCAATCACGCCTTTTGCCGCCGAACCGACCACTAGGGACTGATTCGTGGCCAATCAACCCCAAAGCCCGACAGAGACCCCTGTGATCCCTGTGATGCATCGGCCAATCTCTGTCCCTCACTGCCATTCCACCATTTCTGGCGCTACCCAAGTGACTGTGAGGAACAACGTCCTGGCACATCCCTCTTTGACTCGTCTATGCTAACATGTTGCTCTGCCCAACCAGCTTTCGCCGTCAGCATATCGTCGAGGGAACAATGGGGACTGCAAGATGAGTCGAAGACAAAGGTCCCCATCGACCTATTGTTATGCTCGCCTCGCTTCGACGGACCCTCCCAGTATCCCATGTGCCCTTCTTGCAGCGGCATGCAGCTTAGAAGCATGCCGAGGGAGCAGCGGTTAATACATCTCCAACACCAAGATGAGGCCCCCATCGAGGCTGGTGCTAATCCTCAAACCCGCCCCCGATATGGGATTGCAGGTACTCTAGATTTAGTTTGCCTGCAGCATATCATTGTATCGGTTTTGAATTGCACTTTCAGCTATGCCTTGAGGCAACGGGAAGGCAGACAGACAGACATACAATACAATACGATACAACTCAATTACAGACGAGTAGTTAGGCAACCAACAATTGTGTCGCTTTTGTCCGTCAAGTGACGAGCACGAGAACAGGAGATCGAGCTAATTATATCAAATATCGAACGTACTTCGCAGGCTCCCTGGTCTCGAGCTACTGCAAATTCTAGCCAGTAGTCACCCACAACGGAGCTTGTCAGTCAAATTCCATCAACACCTCTGTGCTACCCTGGACCACTCCCATGGTTGATCAGACCCAGACCCCTGTGCGGTGTAGACCTTGGCTTAGCCGGACCGTATCCGCTCTAGATATGCCCGCCCACTGCTTTCTAACGTGGTAGTATACTATGTATGCGCCTCGAGCCATTGACAGCTCAGAACCTCCTCTTCTTTTAGGCGCTGGCTTTTTAGTAGCGATAGACGATTCTTAATAATTGCTCCCTCACACCCCCGAGCTTCGTCGTTGTTCCTCCCTTCCCTTCTTTTGCCTCTTTGGATCTGTGATTGCTTCGGTCTTGCATACACCCGCCTCGACTCTCACGAGATCTGATGCGAGCGACGATCAAGCGCCGACGCCACAACCAAAGTTAGACAAACAGTGTTACACAGCACTGGATATTGAACGCTCCCACGACGTCAAGGCCACCAGTGCACGAAATACGTGGTGCCCTCCGCGCTTACTTCTATTTCTTGCCAATCGATAATCATCTCGACAGTTCCGAATAGGTTAGAAGGAGTTGGTTTTAAGCCTACGCGCGCCCCCCTCGTGGAACCGGACACTTTATTCTCCAACGACGAGACTTAATACGGAACGCTGAGAGGGAATTGAGCCGGCAAATAGCAGGCGAAGTGGTGCATGATATGTACGAGCACAAAAGCAAATAACGCACCGTTCGGATATTGGGAGGTTTCGCTCGAGGATATCATTTGACTTTTGAGGTGAGTGTTTCGGTTTTCTATTTGCATTTGCGCGACGATGCGGATTTTGGACAATTGTTAGCCAAGGCGCAAGGCTGCCGCGTGCGCTTACTTACACATTGCTAGATTATATCGTCGCGATGTCGTCCTCGGGCCATCAGTCGGCTTCTCACCACCACAATGCCTCCCTCAGCTCAGCAGGCCGATCGTCGAGGAAAGGGAAGGTAGCTTCGGAGCCGAGGGATTTTACCTCGCCCAGTATTCCCATGAAATACTTCGAACCGACGGCGGCAACAGACCAAATGCTGCTATATGGGCGTATGTGTGAAATTTGACTTTAGGCCGGCGCTATTACGTGGCAGCTAACGGTTTTATAGAGGGCAATTCGGTAGTTGTTGCACATCATGATAGTTTAGCGATTGAAAGACGCTTCTCCCGCCATTCGGCCGAGGTTCAATTACTCGCGGTCGACACACAAAGCGCAACAATGGGCAATGGGAGGTTTGTCGTGAGTTATGATGTGGACATGACTGCTATTGTGTGGGACTTGATGACAGGCGAAGAAGTTGCTCGGTTCTCCTCATATGAGAACCTCACATGCGCAGTATGGATGCGTAACGGAAATGTCGCGTTTGGTATGCCACCTCTAGTAGACTTTCTTACTAGATTTTCCCGTGCTGATTTCAGTGTTAGGCAACGTCCAAGGAAACGTCATTCTCTTTGAACCCATGACCTCCGAGCACATATCTGCGCGAACTATCGATCAGATCCCTATAACTGCATTGGCTCCCGCTGCAGACTGTAGGACCTTTGCCATCGGGTAATTTGCTCTGTCCCATCACAAACTCTTCCTCGACTAACTTTCCATAGGTACCAGAATGGCTCTCTCATCATCGCCACTCTTCAGCCCAGATTCACAATCTTGCACAGCTTAAGCACCTCAAGAGCTCCTTCTCCTATAGTTACCCTCGCTTGGCATGCATCGTCTTCCCGTCAAAAGTCGGACATGTTAGCCGTGCAGACCGATGACGGAGACTTGAGAGTGTGGAGTGTAGCTAAGTCGTTCAACAGTGACGACCCTGCTAAGGTGGTACGGATCTTAAAGCGGAACGACAGTTATCAAAACGGTCCCAACTGGATGGGCTGGTCGAAGAATGGCCGCATTATCCAATTTTCTGATAAGTAAGTTATGGAGACATGCTGCAGGTCGGATGGGCCTGCGCTTAAGACATTTGGGACTAACGTAATTTGCTATAGCGAGACTCTATCGTGGGATGTACGAACTAAACATGTCACTTGGGATAGTATACCAACTCTTGAGCATGTCCGCGGCCTCGCCGTTTATGGGCCTGGTGCAATCCTCTTCACTCTTGGGGCCAATAACACAGTACAGCAGTTTGACCTCAACACCCCAGCCATGATGATCACCAACGTGCAGCACCCCGCCAATCTTTTGCCACCATCGCCGCCAGTATCTATCGAGGAGCAGCCGGAGCAAGGCGTCCTTGTTATTGGGACAGAATCCGACTCGTCCGTCCCCGTTGATATTGGAATTTCAGAAAGTGACGAAGATCACATGTCACCTTTGGCCAGGATGGTTCGTGGAACTGACTCCGCTAGTGACTCGTTTGACCAGGACAGATATATGTCGGCGAGTTCTGTTTCTACTGCTAGTTCTACTGTCTCTAAATCATCAGCCAACTCTGGCACACAAGGACGGTACCAATCCTCAGTACAATCACGTGGAATGACAGAAAACACTTACATCTCTGCTGGGTCGTCGTCTATGCGGTCTTCGGTCCGACCACCTTTCGGCGATAAGGATGCATATTCGATCAGTGGCGTCAGCTCAACTTCTATTACATCATCTACTAGATCTCGAACTCGGCCCTCAAGACTGAGGAATGAGGTTTTGCCTAGTCCCGATGAATCCAGAGTTCACGATCTCTTCAAGTTCACTAGAAGTCGTCTTCACGATGTTCCTTACAAACGTACCCCTCTGGTTGACCAGACACGCCTCACTAATGATGACCTCCGCCGACAAATGCTCAACATCATCTTCGGATGGAACCGGGAAATTGAAGATCTCGTCCGCGATGAGATGCTTCGACACCCACCTAGATCGGCGAGTCGTATTTTGCTCGCCAAGTGGCTCGGGGATATCAATGCCGATGTGATGACCGCGACGTCAGAGAATATGACATCTTCAGATTGGATGCTGCTCGCGTTGAGCGGGATCGGAGGTCAAGCTTCGCAACACAGTCTTGGCCGTGCTTATGTGCAACGCCTTCTCGAGAACGGCGATGTGCATGCCGCGGCTACTATCATGATAGGGATGGGCGACCAGAACGACGCAATCGAAATTTACGTTTCACATAAGAAGTTTCTGGAGGCTTTGGTCTTGCTCTGCTTGTTTTTTCCTAGCGTATGGGAGCGCCAAGCTGCAGTTATCAAGAAATGGGGCGACTTTGCTGTTCAGCATGGCCAGCAAGGCTTGGCAATTCGATGGTATGTGCACTGAGAGCTTTCGTTTTGACTTTCGACTTTTTACTGACAGTCCCTACTCCAGCTTTGCTTGCACTGGCATCGAGTCTTCGGAACCGTGGACTTCGCCGTCCGCTGGGCAGGTAACGTTCCCAAATATTAACCAAAACATCCCTGAAATTCTGAGCCCCCCTCTGTCGCCTCCTGGGTTGAATCGCGGACCTCAGCGTAGCATCGCGAAGTCATCTGCTTTGAAACTAATAACCTCATTCGACGACAAGAAGCAAAAATCAAAATTCTTCGCAACCGGCGACGATGGCAGAACTCCCATCGCCGCAGGCGTGACACCGATTGCGGAATCGGCTGTTTCTCCCGGTGGTCGTGATCCAAGCACAGCTTTCCTTCGTCCGTCACAACGGAGTGCCTTCAACACCCCAGCTTCGGCAAACCCTGTCACACCTGGTGGTTTCGGTCGAAAAAGACTGCCTTCTATTGGAGAAGTAGCTGCCGACGGACTCCCACGCACCGTACCCCAGGATGTCTTCGTTGACGTTGTCCCCGACGTAACCCCACCCCACCCCCAGGAACAGGTTCGGCAGCCCTCAAATGACCAGTATAATACCGGGTTGTCTCTTCCACGAGCCTCTACAGCAAGCCCAATGATGATGAGGGATATCCAGAGTCACAAGGAGGCGGCACCGCCATCTCCATCACCAGAATCACTCAATGCTTTGATGCAGCAGGGCCGTTCGAGCAGGAATGGTGCCCGAGATCGTAGACCTGAAGGAATGGAGCTTCGACTGAACTCTCTCGACGCAGCTATAGCTAGTGATATGACCTCTCCGGAGCAGTCTGTTTCGTCCTCAACACGCTTCCATTGGCCCACACGTCGCCGTGGACCTGGCTCAGCGGTGGGTTCAGTCACATCTAATTCCAGCGCAGGACGAAGCTATCGCGTGAACCATGCCGGCGTAGGAAATAGAAGTCTTACCGATTACATCCATAGCCTGGAGACGGCACAGCACTACTCTAAGAAGCAACGCAGCCGCGAGAGTAGCCGACATCGTCAAGATGACCGTTCCGGGCGAAGCCGTGAAAATAGCCGGAGCCGCAAGGGAGCCCGAGAGAGTTCAGAGGAGAGAGGGCGAGGTGCCGCAAGGAATTGGACGCCCAAACCAGCCAAGCGTTCCCCCACCTCTCCAATCCCTATGTCTCCCGAAGAGCTCATCAATCTCAGCACTCCAAAACAACCTGATATACAGTTGAACGACGAGAGTGTTCTTCCCCTCAATCTAGATGGGTCTTCTACAGTTCGTAAGTCAAGTCAGATTCGGCGGTTGTCCCCTCGAAGCACTCGCGTGTCTAGTCGTACGTCGAGCCGTGGTGGCCGGCAAAAGAGCCGCGAGCGCCGCCCACCGGCGCTCGAAATCCGGGGCCGAAGTGAAAGCCGGGGCGATGGCTCTCTCATGAGATCGCCTTCGTCACCACTGCCCATGTCTACTCAGGCGAAATTCTATCACGAATCGGATGACGAGGCCGATTACCGAGCAGCAGTTGAGGCACAAGAGCAATTCAGGAACCGACACAACCGGAGCGGCAGCGCGGCAGACCCGTCGTCGCCCGCTGTTTCGAGGGCGCGGGATCGATCTGAGAGTCGCAAAAGGAGAAACAAGACTCCCGCCCAGCTAGAACCCCCAATGCCAGTCCAGCCAGCCCGTGAACAACTGGCGACTCAGGCCAGCGCCGGGGATTTGAAGCAAATCTCACTCGAAAGACAGCTCAAGAAAGAGGCGGCGGCACGTGAACTGGAAGAACGTCGCAAGTCCCTTGCCCGACGTCCTTCTGTACCGCCTATCATGCATCCCGATCAGCTATCCCCCATCGTTGCCCGATCACCCAGCGCTTTCGAGCTCCCTCAAACCACTTTCGTCCCCCCAAGAGATGTGCCACCCAGGAGCCAAACCGCGGATTACGCTACTCGGAAAGGCTCCGGTATGCGTAGCCCCAACGGCCACATGATTGGCCTCCCCGCGACTCCTAAGGCCATGAGACTACAGTTCCAGAGTGACATGAGGAACAAGCCCGGCGTCCCTCCTATCCCTACGAATTACAAGACTTCCCCTCCCTCTTCGGCACAGCCTTCTCCTGAAAGGTTGAGCAACAACTCGCCCACCAAGATCCCTGAGGACGCACCATTGACTCTACTTCCTTCTACTGTCTACTCGCCTCCAGTGAGACCCACTATCCCGAGATGCATGTCAGCGCCTATTCCCGAGGAACCCGCAGGTCCTCCTGTAGCAGGCATGCCTGTCCACCTAACCTTCCAGCACGGGATGAACCAGCCGACGCGCAGAGGTTCCAGTGCGAGAAAGATGAGCGCTGATGCCACGGCCGGGATGCGCGGGATCGACGAGATCATCGGAGGTGGAAGACACTCAAGGAAATCCTCACGCGACGACATCCCGCCTCCGCCTCCCCCACCCCCGATCTTGAAAGAACTCCAGCACCTGGCGACACCACCCCCTCCACCTCCCGCGCCGCTGCCTGGGTTGCGGCCAACCGTATACGGCAGCCCGCCAGGCACCGGGTCCATCGAAATCGTGATGGACGAAGAAGAGCAAGGTCCGACGGTCCCGGCCGCCACGCCAATGCAAGAGTCCGTGGTGCCGATCATTGCACCGCCTGCCCCGCCCTCCTCGCGAAACGGGCACAACCGCGGACGCAGCAACACTGACAACAGCATTGCCGGCCGCTTCAACCGCGCCACAGAGCGCATGCGGTCCGCGAGCCGGGGGCGGAGCAATTCCATCCTTGGAGCCCGGACTAAATCCCCTGACCAGACCTCGCCTTACGAGAGCGTGCCGCCTCCCCCGCCACCCGTCGGCTATACTAGCCCACCCCCTCCCTCTCTAGCTCAGTCATCTCAAGCCCAGAACGTCGAGCGCCATCCCCGCGAGGTGCGCATGGCGTACCAGCAGCAACAGGAAGTCGGCAGCGGCCTGCACCAAAGCGAGATGATCTAGACGAAAACAAATCTCATCTATCTATCCGTCCATCCATCCTATCAATCTGATCCCTTTCCGCGTTCCGTTTTCAATGATTCGGGGGCATGAACCCTCCCCCGTATACGATACGATGCATTTATTGCATGGCGCTGGCGTTTTAGCTTTTTTTCCCATTTGCGTGATTGAATTTCTGTCTTCTCGATACCTCTCCCATTGATACCACTGCTTTTCTTGCGTTCAAATTCAGATGAAAACAACTCTTCGGGCGATGTTATCCCATCCCATTCCATCGGCCTCTCGACCTCTCCACTTACCTACCGAGTAGCGGAAGCAGGCTGGTATGACATTATATACCTTGATTATCGACAGACGGCACAGCACAGAGCAGAACCATCCCTTCACAGATTGTATACGCTGATCAGTCATGATCGGACTTACGATTTTCTTTTATTTCTATCAAACACTATTCTTATTTTTTATTTTTATTTTTACTTTCTACCTTTTTTTTAAGTCATCGAAAGCATGCGTCGGCTTCGACTTTGACTTTATTTATTATCATGATTCACGACACGAATGAAGGGGAAGGGTATACAGAAACGCTAAGAATATCGGAAATTCGAGAAAGAAAAAAAAAACCTGCAGAAAGAGGGAATTGGAATGCAAAGACGGGAAGAAGGAAAGAAAGATTTGAATCGGGTCGGCACATGCCACACGGCAAAGGGGAAAAAAGATGGCTTGATCGCGATGATTTCAAAGCGTGTTTATTTGACCCTTGAGAGTGCCGACGATGTTCTCCTTCCATCGTTATTAGAAGGGGAGCGGGATACACATATATACACGCGCTGGAACGGGATAGGATGATGATGCGAACAGGAAGGGAACAGAAAGAAAACTGCGTTATTTTATTTTCTTGTGTTGTTGTTTTTATTTCTATCTTTTTTTTTTCTCGAAGAATAGTGCTGCCTCACGGCATCCCTGCTATCTCTATTCCCGTCTCTTCATAGTTTCTCGACACGCCCCAAGTCCCTATTACTAGGTACTACAATTCATTTGTTTATTCATTCATGGGTATTCTAGGGAGGAAAGATGTCGTTTATCGTCATCGTGGCTTGTTATTTATCGTCAATTGCATGTTGGTTGCAGTTTGTGCTCGTCTTCGTTGTTAAGGTAGTCAGTCAGTCAGTCAAGTCTGTCAATTGGATCGATCTGCTTCTGATGCACGCTTACGCAATCAATCGTCTTCTCGTTGGAATAAATGTGACTCGGTAGCTAAAAACGACCCTAATAATGATTATGATAAACATCCCATCTATCTTCATTGGGCTTGCGTAAAATACTTGTGCATGCAAACTGAGGGTGCTATGTTTCTTAGACTCTTAGACGAATACATGTACTCAAGGAATTGCTTTACGTACCTACGTACAAATATCCTACCTAACTACGATTATTTATGCTATTATTTGTGATATCTTTCTCTATATTACCACAACGATATTCCTCATAGGCTCCCGTGAAATTTTCTCGACTCATAGACCCATAAACGAATGCCTTGGGACCACCAATTTCTATCCATTTCTCAAACCGCACTGAAAAGCACAACACTGTGATAGAAGAGCATTGTTCAATGGTTTGTGCACCACGGCCTGGTTGAACCACCCATCAAAATTCGTCTCCAAGAGCAACTTGGTTTACCTGCTTGGTGATCTCCGAGTCTCTATTGTCAAAAATCTTGCTAACGAGATCCGCCAGCATGATATCGCTGCCTTTGGCAGATATGAGGCCTACGGCGGAGGGAAGCTGCTCTACATTCCCCGTGAACTTTGAAGTATAGGGCGTGGTGCCAACTATTGATATCGAGTTAGTGATTTGGACGTTAGTCGTGTTGATTTTACTGAATGTGGCTCGGGCGCAGGCGAGGTTCCCTCATTACTCCTTTCATGAAGCTGGAGACCGAGTACTGAGGAAAGGGGCCTGAAAGTATAGAAACATAACGGCCACTTACCGGGAAATATGAGTTCTGGGCACTGCGCATAAGGACCTATATTATAGAAAAAGAACCCGTGTCCAGTGAACTCCTGTGGTCCTTCCTTATACTTATCTTTGTAATCCGGTTCACCATTGGTCCAGGGTAAAATGATAACGCTGCTTGAATAGCCATCGTCGGCGGGGGGTATAATGTGTTCGTAGAACCAGTCATGATATGTCTCGATGAGTTTATCTCCTTCGGCTTGCTGCTCCGCTGTCACGGTTTGCGTATAGCCCCTGTGTCATTGTTAAACCATGTTATAACCACTTTCATTCTTCCCTAACTCACACTTTAAACCGAACCTGGGGGTCGAGAACGGGAGCTTTGCCTATTTTCTGTGTATATTCTTCGATGAAGGGTTTGAGGAACCCCGTCCATTAGTCTCGGTTTGCGGACCAGTCGAAAGCATGGTGTAAATACTTGCTGATTGATTCATCGGTACCTTCGGGTCGAGTCTCTTTCCACGTATCTTCCAGGCTAAGCCTTGTTTGCTTAACGCCTAGGAAGTCTTCAAGGCGGGTGGTAAAAGTCTCGAAGACCTGCTGACTTGCTTCATCATCGATCTCCCAGTAGTCGGTCGGGTGGATTAGCTTGGTGGGTTTCTGCTCCACGTAGGGGTGTTAGCAGTTAACACGAAACTAAAGCGGATAATGCGTGCCTTATAAACTCTGCCATCCGTGTTTGCCGACCCATACAAGGCTTGAGCTAAAACTTTATACTCCGCTGCTGTACGAGCGAATCCACCGATGGTATCCCAAGACCTAAACTCTCAACACGTCAGCATACAACCACCCCCAAAACCGTCTGCCGCAATGTGTCTTACGAGCTGTAGGAAAAAAGTCCTGTAGTACTTGTAGCCCCAAGCGTAGGGCGCATGCCAAAGATCGCTTGAGCCGCGGCAGGCGATCTAATGCTTTCTAGAGCTACATATAAAATTAGCAGTGAGGGTTTCAGTATGACGCTCTAAATACCCACTGTCTGTTCCTAGAGAGAAGTCAAGCCATGTGTAAGAGGCAACCATGGAGGCACTGCCGGCACTACTTCCACTAGGTGTGAGGTAGCCATCTCCGCGTGGGTTAAATGGCCCATGGTAATCGACCCAGTCACAAGTTGGCCATTCCGAGTCTGCGAATTGTGTCGTTTTAAGTTTTCCGACAACTACAAATCCCAACTCAATGAGCCGCTGCACGGTCTCTGCATTAGCGGTCTTCGCGGGGTAGAGCTCGATATATGCTCGGGAAGACGCTCCAGTCTTGAGGCCCTTTAAGTCAATGATATCTTTTATGGCTACACGTAGTCTTGCATACGGTCTCTCTTTTGTTTTCGTGTGATAGAGGCGTGAGGGTACAGCTATGGATAGTGCAGATGGGTATTGCTCCCCATAGGCAGAAACGTCGAGGGACCGAAAGCTTCAACGATGATGATTAGCTGGCTCTTTGGAGGATTTGGAGGCAGTACTTACCCATCGCCATCAGCGGGGATCGTAGAAACTATGAAGGCTCCAGGGTATAGCCGATATGCCTCACGAACGCAACCGTGGTGTAAGGAATAAGGACCTTGGGGGAGTTCGGCTTCGCCCGCGGTGTTGTGGAAGAGATTTATGGTGTGAGCGCCGAGGTTTCGAAGAGCACTCGTCTCGTCGTTTGTGAGGACACGATCATTCTCGATCATCTGCACAGTTATACATTGAGCAAAGTCAAATGACTAGACATTATCTCTAATCTTGAATTCATCTAGGGTAGTATGAAGCTCCTCTAGGGTTGGTAGATTGCCCTTGACCGCGAGCATAGTGCATGGTTCGGCGATAAGCTCACCGTCGAAGGTAGAAAAATTAAAAACGAGGCTATCGGGTGCATGTAGTATGATATATCCCCAAGCCGAACAACGGTTGACACGATTTTACTAGCCATGACCTGTCCGTATCCGATCGAGAACAATGCTGCGAATGTTGCTATTGAAGGCAACATCTTGCGGACTAATGTCCAAATCGTGGCAAGCGCAGGGACGGGATGACAAGCGATTTGTTGCGGTTGATTAGATAGATGATGCTAGAATAGTTATTCTTGAAGATAAGTGTGAGACGAATGGTGTTGCGAGCCCATGGACCTTAAGGTCAGTCTCTTAATATGGGCAACATTCGATGTGAATGTAGCTATTTCACCCCTTGCCTTAGTATAAGACATAGCTGCAAGACTAATGGGTAAGGCCAGTCGGCAGTTATTAAACTCCGGTTTTCGGTATATTTATACAGACCTAAATTTATAGGGCCGTTTCCGAAGTCATTAGAAGAAGTTAAAGGACTTTTGGTACCTTGAAAGATCATTTCTAATTTGAAGGTGTATTTGAGGCCCTACATAATGGCCCTCGTTATAGAAGCAGGGAGCTTTATGAAGAATACCCGAAATTAGGTCGTGAATCACAGCTGATAATTAAAGAAGAGGCTAACGTCTGGAGCACAAGACTTGTTGAGGGACATTTTGACAATAGGAATATCTACTCCCTCCGCAATATGTTGGATTTCACTGATATCTGAGTACTTGAGAATGATCGTTGGTGGTTGCCCGTTATAGGGAGTATTATAGGGGTTCTAGTGCACTTGGGTCTCTTGTGTGGGGTGGGTAGACGGAAGGGGTTCGAGTCCGGGTGTAAGCGACAAGAGGGAAAAAAAAAAGATGTTACTACGTACACCACCTATATGAAATGAACAGGAAGGCAATTGATCATGTTGGGATGAAAATGGGGTCATGAGAAATGAATTGAATGTTATTAACGTGTGTGAAGAATTAGAAGGAACAAAGAAAAAAAAAAAGAATGGAGTTGACAATCTCCATCTCAGATTACCACCCCATGTCCCCAAGCCTTCGTGTTCCAACACACCATGCGACGGGGGAGATACTCTGCAGCGTGAAGCCTCCCTGAAGTATCCTCTCCATTTCCTAGGGCCACCTAATCAACACTGGCTACCCAAGTGGATAGGTGACCACCGCGGCATTTGCGCTGGGCAAGGCATCGGGGGTTCTTACGGTCACGGGAGTGACGGTCTGAGAATTTCAAGCGCCTTCAACCGAATTGACCATTACAGTCGAGAATCTGCGTCACTGTTTTGATTTATAAGGGGAGGGAGGGGACATTGCGGGTAAAGTCCGGATAAAGCGGGATGGGTGGCGTCTGATTGGTTGTTGCTTTTGGTGGCATAGCTCCAAGTACCTAGGTACCTTGACTGGGTGCTTGACTGGATATTTGGAAGCTCTCAATTCAAGCTTCCACCGATGCATCGCGAGTATGCAACCTGGCTCACGTATATTTTTTGAGTTCACCACCCCGGTTACGATGATTCCCTCGTCGTGTACAAAAAATTTTCATAGCTAGTCAGCTATTTTAGTAAAATACTTTCATTCATCCATTCATTCAACCAAATCGGTCACTACTCGGTGGACAATCCCACCAACCATTCCAGCATCCCACTCCATCAACTATTCAAATAAAATATTGACGAACTGGCATATCTAACTTACTTTGCGTCTGTCCATCTGCCGGATCGCCAAATCACGAACTAGCCATGTTCACAACAACCCCATACCTCCGCATCCGGCGCCCCTCGCCCACGACCGCCGAATTCATAGTCTCGACTCTCCCGCCCCTAACCACCGCCCTCCGCCTCTCCTTCTACGCACTCTACATGATCCGGCTAGTCGTCGGCAGTCTGCTCCTGCTCTTCCTATACGCAGCCTGGGCACAGAGCCCATACGGGTCCCTCCCCTCTCCAAACCCGGAAGCATCTCTATCCATCGGGACTCTCCTCGCCGCCATCCTCGCCTCTCGCCCCGGCGTCCTCGCGACAGAGTTAGCGAGCCGATCGCCCTGGATCCTCGCCTTCGAGGTGTGTGCGCTGGCGCTGTGGGCCGCTACCCGCCGCCTGTACACGGAGGAATCGCTGCTCGTCCTCCGCGGCCTGGGCATCCAGACGAGCTCGAGCAAGGGCAACATCCTCGCCGGCCGCGCCACCACGCGCTTCATCCCCACCTCCAAGATCCAGGACATCTTCGTCAACGAGGCGTTCCTCGGCTTCGAGGTCAGGCATTACCTCGTCATCGTCGTGGATGACGAACCCGATGTCGTCGTCGTCTTCCCCAAGCTCTTGCCCCGCGCCCACGTCGTGCAGAGCGTTTGGAGGGGCGTCAGGGAGTGTCTTTATGAGCGTGGCACTGTTACGGATAGGTATATGTCGGATAGGAAATACCGACGGTGTGGCGGCGGCGGCGCACAGACGTATTGATTGTCATTGGTCACGGGCCTAGGATTAGACTTGGGTTTAGCATGGCAAGGTTGGCGTTTTGGAGATGGATAGATGGGTGGATTGATTGATTGATTATTTGTTTGTTTGTTGGTGGGTTCATTTGGCGTCCGAGGAGTTAATGATACCCCTGGGCTTGCTGAAAGGCACCTTTCTCAAGACCTAGCTCCAGTTTTGATATATACATCTCTCACCGGGTTGATCATCTCTCAATATCTCCAGTGACATGCTATGCCTTTGACAACCCTATATCACGGCCTTACCACTCTCCTCCGTAGTCTGAACGACCTCAACAGTGCCCACCGCCGCCTCGGCAGCAGCAGCAGCATCGGCTTCAGCCCTCCTCTGCGCGATGACCTCTTGCATATGCGCATTATCCCTATACCCCCGCTTCTTGGCCTCCTTATCGTACGCCTCCTGCGGGGACGCGAGTCTAGTCTTCTTCAACATGGGCACGTACTTACCGACGCCGCGGTCGCGATTCCCGCCCTCGAACACCCTCTGTCCAGCGGGCGCATACCGCGGGGCGTTCGGCAACCGCCGCTTCGAGAGATCGGCCTGCGTCGCCACGATGCCGAGGAGCTGGCCCGCGAGCAGCTCGTCCATCTTGTGCTCGCGCCACCGCTCCCAGACCCCATCCACGAGACCCGTCGGGCCGTGCGCGTTGAACGGGTTGTCCTCGCCCACGTACACCCATTCCATGGAGTCGGCGCGCGTCGGGTCGTCCAGGTCCTTCGGGAAGAAGCAATCCCAGAGCACGAGCGGCGTCTCGTTCGCTAGGACGTACGACGGTCGACACGGCTCCGCGTCCACGTCGAGCAGCCTGTCGATTATGTCTGGCGATTCGAGGCCCTGCCCTATTGTGAAGAGCACGGCTACCATGCATCGGATCTGGTGCCATAGGAACGCGGACCCGCGCACGTGGAAGTAGTACACCTTTGGGTAATTCTCCCCCATACTTATCAAGGAGGGAGAGGGCTGGAAGGCTTCGCCGCGTAGGTGAGGCAGCGCCGTCTCGACGTCGGATACCTCGACGATGTCGCTCTCGAAGATCCGCCGCTGGAAGCTCTGGTGCGGCTTGTTCGGGTCGATCTTGCAGAGGTTGCGGAAGTCGTGCAGGCCCTCGTACTTCTTGGCCGCGACCCGCATCGCCTCGATGTCCAGCCAGCCGTCCTTGGACCGCGCCCCGCGCCCCTTCGGGTCCTCGAGGCTTTGCGGCATGGGCGAGAACGCCGGCTGCGTGAAGAAGTACCGGTACTGCCGCTCCCGGCAGTGGTGTCGCGCCGAGAACTCGGCTGGCGTCGTCGGACACCACGCCAGGATCCGGATGTCTGGCGGCAGTAGCCTATTCAGGAGGCGCGGGTATGCTAGTTCATCTCGGAAGTCGTCGAATTCGCGCGTCGGCGGCTTTTCTGTTTCTGCGTCTTGGGGCGTTTCTGCCTCGCCCACGCCATGAGAGGTAGTTTCTGCGGCGGTTTCATTGCTGGTTTCTATAGCCTTTTCCTCCGGTGCCGTGGATAGGGGCCGGTTACTCCTCACTCTGAGACTGATGACCTGTCCGAAAGCACTCACGCCGCGATCCGTCCGGCCGCACTTCGAGTACTCCCACGGATCCCAGTTCACTTCGTCCGGGTTCTCGGGGAAGATCAGGCAGGCCCTCACCATGGCTTTCCAGAGCTCCTCCTCGATGGTCGGCATGCCGCTGGACTGATACTCGAAACCACCATAGTTCTTGCCCAGGTACGCGAGCTTCATCGCGACTAGCCTCGTAGAGTACTTTGACGGGTCGATCTCGCGCCCGGATTTCTTCCTCTTCTTTTGCGGCTCGGCTTCTGCTTCTCGCCCTCCTTCTTTTGGGGGCGGGTTTGGGTTTGTAGATGCAGCATCTTTTGCTTGCATCTGACGCTCCAGCGTCTCGATTCGCTTGATCAGAGCGTCCTTGGTCCATCGACCGTAGTCGGACGCACCCCTATCCATTTTGGACCGTTTTGCTTGTGTGATGGGAGCTGTGGAGAATCCGCATTGGGCTGCCCGGCGTGCTGTCGAGGCTAGTTGGTGCAATCTATGGGGGCGCCAACTACGACATGCGCTGCTGCGGCTGAGGGACCACATGCACTCCTACTTGCGTGGTCAAATACTTAGGTTCGACATGTATACAACAGCTACAATGATCAAGAGTTTTTCTATTTCTTTTTTTTTCTTGAGGCGAAGTTATTTTGTATCGTTAGTGAGGTTATGATCTTAAAGCCGATGGAAGTAAATGAAATATGATTTTCCAAGATAAAAGTCTTATCGATAACCGCCTCGAGCGTAGCTGGTACTAACTTGGGGCTTCAGCTAACCGTCAGATCTTAGTTCAACGAGGGGCTGAAGTCTATCACAACCGTCTGCTCTGTGATCTATTCTTCCGCCGAGTATCTATTTTATTTAAATAATCGTCGAAGGGCCTAAAATGAGCTGATTCGATGGGGGAGCATATTGTCAAAGTTTTATTGCTCGGCGATGAGAATGTCGGAAAGACAACGTTTCTGTCGTGCGTAAACATTCATACCATAGCTACTAAGAGCGAACATGATTTTAACACAGAACAGCCGAATCAGCGGGGGCGGCAATTCTCTCGATGGGAATGCTCCAATCACGTTATTACGAGACATAGATCAGCCTTTCATTTTTGAGCTCCGCAACAGGCGACGGGCATATCGTCTTGAGTTCTATGATACTGCCTACCCCGGAGACTGGCGGCTATTAGAGCCAGACCTGATTCTTGTATGTTATGACATCAGTCAACGATTGAGTTTAATCAACATGGAACGAGTTGTCAGTATTTAACATATCCATTTCATCCCACCCACCTCTAACTCTTCATATAACCGCAGTGGATCAAAGAGATCCGTAGTGCATTTCCGACAAGCGATCGTATCCCTATGATAGTGGCCGGCTTGAAGAGGGACCTGAGATCTGAAACCGACCCGAATGGCACCATTTATCCCCAGGAAGGATACAAGGTGTCGCAAGGGATGAGGGCGGATAAGTATGTTGAATGCTCGGCCGTGACGGGCGAGCTGCTCAAGTTGGCATTTGAGGAGATCTGTAGTACGGCTGCGCAGACCAAGACCGAAGCGGGCGGGCAGAGTGAAGGGGGCTGCATCCTGATGTAAATAGCTGGTATCGGCGGATCAAGCTAGATTCATAATCGGAGAAGTCCGTGTCCCCCAATCTTGAGAATTGGTGCAAAATATGCTTCGTGAGGCGGTCACCGGCCATTCTCAGTAGTCTCCATGGCGTCTTCGTCACCTTCTTCAGCGGGCGGCGGGAATTCGCCAAGAACTCCAATGATAATGTTGATAATCTCATCCTGCTGCTGTTCGCTGAAACGCCCCTCCATGTCCTCTAGCACGGCGTTGAGCGCAGCACTCGTGGTGGGCCGCAGATTCACAACCATGATGCACTCGCCCTTGGTGATATTGTAGGGCTGTAACCTCTTGAGCAGAACAGGGATAGAGGCGACATCATATGGCAGCGGCTTCTGGCTAAGAGGGTTAGGGGATGTCTCGAAATATTTGAGTATCTATGAAGCTTCGTAAGTCGCGGGGCTCGTGCACAGGGTATAGTAATATAGTAATGGTTCCCCTACCTCTGCTCGCAGCGTCTCTAGATTGCTGGGACCTCGGCGCTTCTGGGATTGGTACTGCTTGGCTTGGTCCGAGAGAAATGTGTAGACCTCAACATTGGTCAATACAGCATTTTGGGCTTCGAGAATCCTCATTTTGACCGAATTTGACTATCAATAAGCAATACTCAAGTTTTTGAATTGCAGATAAATTGTTTGAATGGTCGTTCTGACTACTGTTTTCGCGCTGCTATATAAAAATGTGTTACTTTCTTGAAAGGCTTGAATGAGTTTTGGGACTGGCAGATGGCAGCACCTGGCAAGCTCTAGACTTGTGGGGCCTTACTTACCCGAGATTCATTCATCTGTTCCACGCCCTCTCCTTTCTAGGCTCCCTACTCTGTACTACACATTCCAGCTTCATACAACTCGCTCATCGGATTGATGTCATAAATCGTAGAGTATTCTACATCTTTAAGAATGCTATAATTGATATTAATACGCCATGCTCCACCATCTTAGACCCTCTCTTCCTCATCAATGTGCAGTACATACATTTCCGTCATCAAAATGTCGTCATTTCCCTTCGGCTTCACCTAAATGGGCGTATAGTGCAAACGGGCTTCATCTTCCGCGCTTTCGGTGATGACGTATCTGAATATTTCAGAACTCAAGGTGATTTCCCTATTGCCTGTACTTGAAATGTATATGTGAGAGATTGAGATCCTCACTGAATGACACTTCTCACTCACCCACTTCGATGAGTGCGACTCTCTCACTCGCTTCAGTGTTTATAATTCGGTATAGCCTTCGGTGATCTCAGGATACGAAGTTTGATTTGCTAGCCGCCGTCGTCCACGACTTCTCCCAAGCCTCAAGTCTAGCTTTCGCTGCTGCTTTGGCTATCGCCACAGTTTTCGGCTGTTGACCAGTTATCAGCTTTTCCACGCCCGACTGTGGGGTGGAATTCAAGTAAGATTTGAGGTTTAGCGACGAGCGCGATGATGCCAGCGTCCTACCGACTATATTTAGCCTCTCTCTTCAACATAGACTGTCGCACGACTAGGTGAGGAGGAATAAACACTTACGCTTCGATTTCAGGCATTTCTTGCTCCTTAATGATGTTTCCTAGGCCAAGGTATCACTGGTTGTGTAAGAGGATGCCGACGGGATTCTAGATTAATAACATTAATTTGTCTCAATGATGAAGAGCCCCTTACACTTCACAACAGAACTTCATAGCCATTACATTTACGTCTCATTTCTACACGTTCATCTTACTACACTTCTATTGCACTTTCGAGAACACAACAGTGCTTGGAATTTCTTTTTTCCCTATCTCTCTTTTTCATTCACCCCTGAGTTGTTAAGTAGCACCGCCGACGAAGAATTCCCGTCTCCAATAGTTCTCCACCTCTTGAGGCTACTGCTTACTCGCCACTGCCTGTAATGTGCTTCACTCCTCACACCTCTCCCACTGGGTATGAGCACGAACGTGGCCAGCGTCGCGTGTGGTAGCGTAGGAGCATCATTCGCTGTTGCCCGGGTTCTATCCTAGCCACAAATTTACAAGCCTAACTGCGAACACTCGATATAGAAGAGAGCACAATAGTGCTTTGTAGTGCGTCCGATCACCATCAAATCACCGGAATGATCAAGTACTTCTAGGTTTTATCTTTTATTGTCACCGCATCAACACGGATACACTTCTCCATCATTTCAGTCACCCACCCAATGCCTTCTTAAATGACTGGGTATCGAGCCCAATGGCGGCTTAACTGCGGATTTACCAATGGCCTCAAGCACACACAGCAAATAGAACACCGGCCTACAACAAATGGCGACCCCTTCGCTAAGCCACTTTCAGGTGTAGGTGACCACTTCGGCCAAATATGTACAGTTTCTGTGAAGTTGGTTGGAAACTACACACAGGAACTGATTTCTACCCTTGGCTTCCTACGCTCGGGACTGCGATGCTATTACTTCAATGTGCGGTGGGCAAAGTTCATGGACGAGGGCCTTATTTATACAGAACGGAACCCCCGGCGAGCAGAACCTTGCGGAAATTTCCGCCAGTACCTTATCGGAAGGGCTTCAGTCGATATTCGAGAAATGGGATGCCTCAAACACTACAACCCCCCATCAGAGTCTAAAGCTTCTCTTACTACAATGCAAAGAGGCTCTATTTCCCTTCAGATATCCGACACAGCCTAAGAGAGCGGCCTGCAAGACGTACCACCCGCCACGACCGGAGAAAGTTCTAGTAGCTAAGACAAACCACTTTATGCGATTGATGTCGATGCTGTACAGTGAGGCGTGAAGGGACAGGGAGGCCTTCAAAGCTAGGTACTTCACGGGGTACACGATAGCATCAAGCCAAAGATACGCGAGCCTATTCTGTACATGTGTGATCATGAGAATATATACATGTCATCCATCTAGCCTCAAAATAGCCGCCTTGGCCCGCTCCCTCCCCTATTTCAAGAAATCGTCCCGAATACTGCGGTACATGCTCCCGGGTATGCGGCTCTCATCAGCCTTTTTAGTTCCCGAATCATTTCTATAAAGTTCATTCCGGCTCTCCTGGACCTTCTGCTTCATGGTATCCATCAGCCCGCCACCCCTATTCTGGCCTTGGCCCTGGCCCTGGCCATATTCCTGCTTTAGCCCACCTTGCCATGCTTGTCTATGATTGAAGGGCGTTTGATCAAGTATGCTGCCACGTCTCCGCGCGCCTTCTTCCGGCGCCTTGGGCCGCTCGCCAAGTTCGTCGAGCAGGCCCCCGCTGCGATGGTGTGCGCCCTCGTCGTAGTTGCGATGGCCGGGCTGCATGACTTCTTCTATGCCGCCATGTCTGCCATCGTGCGTCTTATCGGCCGAAAGCCGCCTCGCGTCGCCTGGTCTCAGCGCGTCTTTGAGCTTGTCCATAAGTGCTCGGTCTCGGGTGCCCGGCTTCCCGTCGTTAGATGCATGTACAATGTGGGACGGGGTTAAGGAAAAGACTTACCGCTTCGACGTTTGAGTCACCTGCAAAATCAACGTTCTCTCCAGCTACGGACGCGCCGTAGTCGAGTCCGTGGGATTGACGCCGGTTCCTTTCTCCCGATGGCATTGTTGATACGTACGACTATGTTGTTCGGTTTAGAGAAGATTGTGGAAGCGCAGCTGTCCTTCAGGGGAAAGAAAAGAGGATATATGTCTGCTATCTGGCAGGGTTTGTATAAATCCTATGCGGCGATATCATCTGATTCATAGCGATGGGTCTCCAACTTTGAATCGTCATAATGACACAAAATTATTCCTTAGTATAGCATTCAACTTTAGCTCGAAACCTGAGCTAACGGGCGATCGCTACGGTTTCCTAAGCAATTAGAGCCAGCCAATCGAGATTTGTCTCTTCTTTACAGTAAAGACGACGGCATACTGGAGGCGTGAGGAGACAGCTTTTCTCCGCATTATTTGGGGATTATGCCTCTAGTTCGCCACATATTGCATAAAAATGTCGAATCTGACTTGGTATGGAAGTCTTCAAGGCTGGAGATTCTGGCATCCAAAACTGGAGTCCCTCCACAAGGCGGAAACTCTTACATCACCCTTGCCTTATAGAGTTAGAGAAAATCACATAGTTTAGGAAATGTCTTAATAGCCCTCCCTAATATACTTTACACTCGCTGGGGTTATATATCATAGTAAAGGGTCGATCGGTTGGTCGTTTAAAGCGAAGAACCTAACTCAACCAGTTGCCTACCACGCGTCCCAAGCTAACTAGGTTAATTACCTACAACATCACTATACATACTTGTTGCTACAGAAGTATAGAGTAGGTAGTATATGGTGTATAGTAGGTAGTACAGGTATATTTTTAAGCTAACTTATATGTAGCGCTGAGCCTTCTTTTCAACTTATATAAATCTGGTTGGATTTGATGGGTTTTATGTAAGTCGCAGAGCAGTCGATAGCTAGAGTAGAGCGACTACTGTGTTGGGTATAAAGTAATCGACCGGCTTGAAGAATGCTCTTGCTTGATCCATGATGACAATATAGGGGTGGCTTAAACCGTCATGCTCGCATTGTCGAGGAGCTATAGAACATAGTGTGTGTTTATGATATTTTCTAATTCCAATAAGCATATGATTTTGAAAGCGTAGCCTTATGAAAATAAGGGTTGGCTATACGTCACTATCTTGGCGTGACAAAAGCTACCTTGGTCTAAATTGGCATTGATAACTAGGGATAGCGAGGCATTGAGTCTGATAAAGTGCGACGGTAGACTAGACGGAATGGGCTGAGTAGCATTTGTTGGCGATAGACAAATTGCTCTGGTAGGTTTCCTTACAGCGCGCTACGTGAAACCCTTAGTAAAAAAGTACATAGCTGAAATTAATTCCCTATCAATATAGTCACCGCTTTCGGCCCTCTAGGTGGTGTTGGCATTGCGGCATGGGCAGTGTAAGAGTAGTTGGGAGTCGAATGGTATGGTGGTTGCCCGCCTTTAGGTGAAGGATGAAAGGGCGCTTTACTTCCTCACCACACACCACGACATGCAATCCTAGTTATTGCGTCGGCACCGCTAGAGGGCACCGTATTATATAATTGTTCTTAGTCAGCTATGAGTATCAGCTAGTTCCAACCTTATGATAACTAATATACTAAAATAGCAACCGCTTGCGACATCTCGTGCATCGTAGTCTGGACCGGCGAGCAAGACGCGACAAGCAGAGATTAAAAGTGAGCTCATCATCTAGACTTACAGCGTTGGGGAGTCTTTGCTATCTTAATTTTATTCTCATGTGGTTTATTTCTTATGTATTTGATTTTTCCTCAAATATTCTAGCGCCTGGTATCACATTTGTGTCTTGTACTTGCCACTGTCACTGTCGTTTGCCGCCATAATATCGCAGTTACCGTTGGCGTTTGGTGAATTGTGGGCAGCCTAATCGTATTGTCAACTTCGTGAAGTCACAGTTCACGAGAATGAGATGGATGATATTAGTAGAAGCCTGTAATTGGTCGAGCGTTGAATGTGGCGGTGGAGGCAAAGAGGGATATAATCATTGACTCTAGCATCTATTCTGTACAAGACTTCTCTCCTTTAGGCATCCTTTACATGCCCCCCAAAAAAAAAATCTTGCCAACAAGCACAAACACCAGTGGTCACTTAATTCTTCAAGATAAACTTGGCGTCAGATCTCATATCCACTTGGACATCTACCCCACTTTCTCACTTGACTATGATTTTACGGCTATCAATACCTATTCAAACTCCTCTTCGCTCCGCTTCATCTGAATCATGCCGTATGACAGGGATGCCATCGCTGGCCGTCTCACCCAATACTACGAGCTACTCGTACGAATGGCCTATCTCGATCCGGCCGTGATTCAGCGCCCACCGCCCCGGGGATGGAGCGACGACCAGTTAGCTGTCGACATTCTCCGTGCAATGAACCGCTCAGACAAGGTCATTGATCTCTTACGCCACCTACCTTACATCCGACAGGATTCGAAGGATGGGAAATGGGAAATCTATCCAGAGACACAACCTATTTCGTACCTGCGCGACGGCCGGCTGCTCAGAGGCAAGACCGCCGAGTCGTGCGCCGGCAAGGGCCTTCACCATCTGAATATGATGCCGTTTGACGCCGAGTACCCCGCCGGTATGATCTCCTTGACATTTGGTCGCGATGCGACGTTCTGGGTCGTCGATACGGATGCAGGTACGTGCCGACCTTAATTTTCCATCCACCCGCAAAGTCAATCTGATCTCTTTGAGTACTAGGACAAATGTTTCCCGTTGGGTTGTACGTCGTGGATGACACGGCCCCAGAAAGCCAGCCCTGGCGGCGCAATGCGAAGGCAGTCGATATTCTGGAATATTTTGACAGTGCACATTCTGATCTTCTTAACCTTAAGCTCGTCCCCGCTCCCAGGTCGGGATATTGGGCGCCTAGGGGTAAGCTATATATTCCGAGAAAACCAAGGGACAGAGTATGGCAGACAGTACTGACATTTAGTGCGATAGTGATCCCTGGCGAGCAACCTCTGGAAGGAACGGTAGGCACCCTTCTCTTGAGCAGACAAATCTTTGAAGTGTGATGTTGATTTTGACGCAGCTGGTCAGCCGTCTTCTCAAAGAGCACGGATGGCCCGATGACTTCAAAAGGGCGGAATATCTTGAAGCTGTCCAGAATCTTCGCCAAGAGGCTATTGATGAATCACTTAATGCATTGTATCGCTCTTAGGGGCAGAAAGGGGGAGTATTTAAGATGTTCGGGAAATAGGTCAACATTCATTTTACAGGATCCGTTTGACTCAAATCTAACCTATATAGCGAGACAGTAGTAATAACCCACCCAAATCTGCGTTCCGCAGTTCTCCCCATTCAGTCCCAGCACTGGATTAAGCTCATATAGCTGCGCCACGTCGATCCCATTATCATTCGCGAGTGACCAGCAACCGGCCCCAGATTCCGCCTGAACATACTTCTTGCAGTTTGAAGGGAAGCCCGTCTGCGTCTGCGTCGGTAGCGGAGTCGTCGTAATGGTAGTTGGAGGTGGCGTCGTGGTAGTTGTCGAGACGCCCACGCAATAATAGTAATCCGCCCAGATCTGCGTATTGCAGTTCTCTCCGTCCGGCCCGAGAACCGTGTTCCACTCGTAGAATTGTGTAAGCCCGATCCCGGCGCCGCTGGCCAGGCTCGAACAACTGTCTCCAGCTTTCGCCATGACGAATTTGTTACAGTTGGGATCGATGCCGGCCTGTGTGTCCGTTGGCTTGGGAGTTCCTGTCGGAGTCGGGCTTGACGTGGGTGTCTGCGTCGGCCCGGGGTTCGAGCCGTCCCCTTCCATGGCTACGCAGTAGTAATAGCCCAGCCAGACCTGAGTCGTGCAGTTCTCCCCGTTCTCTCCTAATACGGGGTTCAGCTCCCACAGCCGCTGCTGGCTAATCTTCCCGTCATTGGCAATCTTCCAGCAAGATGCAGTGCTGGAATTAGCAACCACCCAGCGACTGCAATCCGAAGGCATCCCTTCTTGGAATAGGTCTGCCGGAACGGCATCGGGATCCTCTACAATGGGAAGAGATACGGTGCTACCCGGACCGCCTCGGACCGGCCCATCCCCGTTATCAGGAATTTCCGAACTCGGAGGGGAAATCCAGGCGCCTCCTGGAGGTCTGGCAGATTTGTGAGTTATGTGCTGTCTGAGACTTTAGGAGAAAAGAGATTTACCCGCTGCAAATAAGCTGGCCTACTGCTAGATGATCACAAGCTCCCAGAATGTACGGATTCCAGCTCGCAAGCTGAGCCACAGACACTTCGGTTGTGGTGTTTGAGAGGGTCTGCGCAATTGATTCGCTGTTTTTGCAACGGTAAGCTGAAAGCCATGATGGGTGGAGCATTGCTAGCCTAAGATAAAAGGAGGCAATAGAGATAAAAGTGTAAGAGAAGAGTCTCACCATGTTTCGTTCTCAGCAACTCGGTAGAGGCTGCACGTGTTCGGGATACAGATCGGCCCGGTAGAGTCACAATACTCGCTTTTTGTAGCAATGGCAAATTCACCAGATGCCAACTCATATTTTTCCGCAATGTCGTGGCACGTCAAACCCTCCTCGCGATCAGGACGGATATCCACCATGCGTCCCGCACACGCAGTCGAGGTCGGAGCTGGGTCACTAGTCGTCGTCGGGGATGGGGTTGGTATACCAAGCTCACCGCCGTCCGTGATATGCGGATAGCCTGGCACAACCCTCGTTACTAGCTCTCCCATAGTCGTCTGACACACGTTCTGGATATCCTGGAGCTCGTTGACAAGGTACTCTGAGAAATCCGTGTCAGCTAGAAAGTCGGAAGTGACGCGCGCGTGCAGTATCTTGAGGAAACACTCGGAGCAGAGCAATTCGTCGTCGTAGAGCGCTGAAATGCGGCTGTTTTCTGGGCTCGGGTCCGCGCGGTTCAGGCACCAGGGATCCGTGGGGAACATGTCGCAGTCAACTTGGACCACGTCCGAGCCGACTGCGTGCATTAAAACACGTTAGTCGAGATCTCTAAGCTTCACATCATAGAACTTGCGGGACTGTACGACACAAGGGGATTAGGGTATCAGGCACGGGAGGCTTCTATACACACCCCAATTGTACGACTCGGGTAGGCACCATTCGTTCGAGGAGGACCTCATGCAGGCCATGTTTAAGCCCTCGACGAAACGGCCGCTGAGCGTGTCAGCTGGCACGTAGCGCTCCCCAGACCGGAGGTAGTCGTCCTCGCAGGCGCTTTCGACCTGGACTTTCCAGTCTGCGGCGCTTGAGATGCAGTTGGGCGTGCAGAGCGTGGCCACGTCCGTTTCTTCCCAGTATACCTGGTCGACTTGCTGTGTCCATTGGAACAAGTCGTTGTCACAAGGTAAAGTTGTGTTCTTGACGATGGTGATGATTAGTCTTGCTTTGAGACCCCTGTGGAGAAATTCAATCAGGAGGAGGACACAAACAAGGCGGAAATGCACCCGCTTGATATTCCCAGTATCTGTGTCATAGCCTCGGGAGCAATGAAAGGATAGAGTTGGAAGGCCATGGCCATCGATAGCACACCTATGGCGAGCAAAGCACTGAGAGGCGACATTATCGCTAAAGATGTGCTGTATGGAGCCTACGGACAAGATATTGAGGCGTTACCCGTTGATGGAACGAACTGTTGATTAGCACGAGAGTGGCTGTCAGGAGGCCTTGAAGACGGGTGCGTCAAGGACGCAAGGTGTAGGGAGACGCTGTATGTCTATGCCCCTCGATATGAGGTGAGACTCATGCCATTAACCATAACTCATGATGGTCTATCGCAATGAAAGCAGCTGGTAAATATGCCCCCTCTTTCGGTGCGTTTTTCGGTGCTTACCCTCTTCATCGCAGGATGTCGGATGTTACGACACAGGTATTTTGAGGCGCCTCAATTGGCCAGAATGTAGACTCCGCGTATACGGTTGCAGCATTAGTCAGACGAATTCTTGGTATCATCTCAGCCCTATGCAGGCCCGTGGCGGTCTTATATCAATTTGGTCCCAACTCCGAGTAAGTGCAATGCATTGTGAAGAACCTCAGTCTAGACTTTGTCCCCGCGCTGACAGGATTCATCACAAGACAGTATGAGAAGCTCGGCGTAATAGGAAAGCTTTGCGACCTCGCATGTTCGGGTAGCGTCTGACACAAGTAGAGGAAGGGCCAAGACAATAAGAAGTCAGCACTATGGAATCGGTTCTTGCGGAGGCACCCGAGGTCACCCTACGTGGTCTGCCGACTGCGCTACCAAATTTATATCATTCGCGTGTGGAAGTTTATCCTATGCTCTTGGTTCTACGCAAGTCAACGTTGAGCCCTCGTCGAGAGACCTCTTCACGTCTTCAGGTTTGTCACCATGCGCTACTCTCTCCTAGCCCACAGTCTGTTCTTGGCTGGATGGTTATTTGGAGATTACGGAGCATGTCAAAACAGCACCTTGTCCAACGACACCTCCGTGGACCAAGTTTCACCATCTTATCTTAACCTCAACTCTGCCTTTTCCCTTCTCGGAACCGATCTCCCGGCAGAAGCGCTTGATCTGCCTATCGGAACCTGCAACGATGAAACGCCATGCCCTAATGGAGCTTGTTGCGGTAAAGTATGTTGATAGCGTCCTTGAGGCTCACAAATCTAGCAGACTAAAACTAAGTCACAATAGAATTCGGGATTATGTGGCTATTCGCCTTCGGAATGTGGTGCCGGAAATTGCTCGTCCAACTGCGATGCGAAAGCCGAATGCGGTCAGTACGGCGTGCCTGGGAAGCAGAACTGTCCCCTCAATGTCTGCTGCTCTGAATTCGGGTGATTATGTCCCTTTCGAATCTTTTATCGCTCCTTTGGAATGCGTCGTAGTGAAGCCTTGACTAATTCGAAGCAAGCTTTTGCGGCTCTATCGATGACTTCTGCGGTAAAGGCTGCCAGGAAGGCTTTGGAAGTTGTGGTAATGTCAAGCGACCGTCTTGCAGCAAGGACGGAGGCAGTGTAAATGACAGGAATATTGGATACTACGAGACTTGGGCGAACACGAGGGCCTGCCAGTCTGTGGCACCTGAGGACTTGAATCTTAACGGATTCACCCACATTAACTTTGCATTTGTGTTCTTCGATGCCAACACATTCCAGTTTCTGCCTATGGACAAAAACGCTGGAGAGCTGCTCCATCGCTTTACAAAGCTCAAGGAGAAGAAACCCGGGCTCCAGACCTGGGTGAGCGTGGGTGGGTGGTCGTTCAATGATCGTAAGTATCTTCCTAATTAGTAGATGTCCATGTCCCCGTTTAGTCCTATGTCGTCACCTAACAATAAACCAATCTCACCAGCCGGTCCGTACCAGTTGGCCTTCAGCAACATGGCCAGCACCTCAGCCAACCGCAAAACATTTATCAATAACGCTATCAAGTTCATGGACACTTATGGCTTCACCGGCATGGACTTGGACTGGGAATATCCATCCGCAGGTTAGTACAAGCCCCAGGGGTATCATTCAAATCACGTTTTTATTGTGCCTGACTATTATAAGACGACCGAGGTGGTCGCGTTGAGGATTCGGCCAACTTCGTCCTACTTTCGCAAGATATAAAGGCAGCGTTTGGGTCCAAGTATGGGTATACCATCACATTACCGGCATCGTACTGGTATCTACAACATTTCGAACTGGCCAAGCATCAACCGTCCGTCAACTGGTTTAATCTCATGTCTTACGATCTACATGGTGTTTGGGACGCTGCGTCCAAAGCAATCGGACCGAAAGTCGGCACGCACACAAATATCACCGAGATCGATCTTGGTTTAGATCTTCTCTGGCGAGCTGGTGTGAAACCGGAGAAAGTCGTGCTCGGCCAAGGCTGTAAGAATAAAAGTTCCTATTCCGGTCTATGTCCGTAACTTATGCCGTGTTTTCAGATTATGGACGCTCATTCACGCTCTCCGACCCTAGCTGCAACACGCCTAACGGAGTCTGCCAATTCTCCGACGGAGCTAAGGAGGGTCGTTGTTCTAAGGCGTCAGGAATCCTCACACTACAAGAGATCAATGAGATCATCGCTGAGAAGAGCCTCAAACCCGTTCATGACGCCAAGGCGGGCGTAAAATGTTAGTTTAGGTAGCTCCTGAATCATATCCGATGATCATGTGAGTTTACTGACTAATGTCGATTCAGGGATCACTTGGGACAGGGACCAATGGGTGTCATACGACGACGACGAAACTTTGAAGCAAAAAAGAGAATTTGCCAATTCTCGGTGCTTAGGTGAGTAAACTCCCCGCATCTAAACGGGCGTCAAAACTACATTGTGACTCACGCGAGGATTGTTTTCGTAGGTGGGCTAATGGTCTGGGCGATGGACCAAGTCGATCAAAAGGCGAAAAGCTTGAACTACCCCAGTGAATGGACCGAAGAGGAGATTTCTGACGCAGAAAGCCTCTACCAAGATCAGGCCGCCCAAGGCGTATGCTATACGACCAAGTGCGGCGAAAAGTGCAGCCCTGGTGATCACGAGGCTTCTCAGATGAATGGGCAATCCGGTCAGCTCTCTACCATGGACCGATGTGCAAAGGGTGAGTTTCGTCGCCTGTGTTGTGCAAAAGGGGCGATCATGGGCGTTTGTAAATGGCGTGGCTATCGCGGCCTCGGGCTCGTCTGCTCAGGTGGATGCGCCGAGGGCGAGACTGAGATCACGCAAAACACGAATCATCACTCGGATACTGAGGATCAGAGCTGTACCGGTGGTACTCAGAGTTACTGCTGCGCCGGATTCAAGCCGCCAATTACCAAAGAACAGGTCGAGGACGAATTCAAGGACCGAGCCAAGGATCTCGCAATAGAAGCTGCAGAAACCGCTGCATTGGAGCTTGCCGCGAAGGCGTTCTGCAGGGTCGCTATCACAGCAGCTCTGACACCACTGACTTTCATACCCTTTGTCGGTAAGTGACCTCTTCCACCGGGATATACTCAAAATACGCACTGACGCAATGCGAATCACACTTCAGGCTGGATCATCCGGTTAGCCGTTCAAGCGGCGGTTCCAGCCCTGGCCAACCTTTGCGCCAAGGGCATCGCCAAAGCGGGCAAGTCGGTTTTCAAGTTCATGGGAAAAGATTACGATGTAAAATTAGACAAGCCACTCACGACCAAGAAAGATCGCGGAAACTCGGCCGATCCGACCAAGCCGCCGGGCAAGACGCAAAGCTGCAGTAGAAGAAACACGCGGCTGCAAAAGCGATTGCGGGACCACGTAACTACCATAACCAGTACTATGCCGGCGTCGGAGGTGGTCAGACGGAGCACTTGTGACTACAACGAATACAGCCAAGCGTGCTTGCATTACAGTTCCGTCATTAGCCGCAGGCCCGCATTGACGAGTATGACTTGTGTCAATGCGCGGCCTATTCAGCTGGGCGACATACGCGAAGTGAGGAACGAATATTCAAGGAATCACCACACGGACTGGGTCAACGGATGGATGCGAGCACCGGGCGTCGACTGCGAGCGCGATGAGTTTCCCCCGGCAGCAATCTGGCAAGCCCGCGATAGGAACGTCTGGATTCGCTTTAGCCCGGGCGCTGAGAACGGTAGAGCCGGCAGCCTATTCCGACTGTGCCCGCCGCAGGTCTCAATTGCGACTGTCAACCGCGCAACGATGGACCACATAGTAATTGCCTGTAAAGGACGCAACACAGAGGTCTGGAGCGAGACAGTCCAAATCATCGACACCGTACTCAACCTACATTTCAGCAACATGCCCAACAACATTGCCGACCAGGGACTCACGGCTAACCCGTGTTGGCCGGAAATGCTGGTCGACGACCCCGGGTTCGCGCTCAACTTCAACGACCCGTGGTACAACCGCGTGGCCAACCGGCCGCGACAGATGTTTCAGCAGTACTACCCGGGGGCTCCGCTGCCACAGTTCACCAACGGCAAGATCAACCAGCCGGGGTGGGACAAACGAGACATCCAGCCCGAGGACATCTACGTCAACCAGGGCAACACATCGCGGCGAATCACGGAGGAAGAATTGCTAGAGGACTTTGGTCTTCTCAAGTGCGCAGACGAGGAGTGCTCCCGGGAATTGGAGGCGCTGGGGGTTGCGTCCCTCCCTGTTATCGGCGCCCAGCTGACGTCGCCGCAGACGGTCCAAGCTACGACAACGTTGGTTGGAGATGTTGTTACTGTCTCAGCTACGGCTACTGAACCTGCTTCCACGACTTTAAGTACTATCTACAGTGTCGCGACACGAGTCTTAGGTGCTGCTGAGGCATTGATTACCAAGTCCGTTGAGCATGCGCTATATGAGTACGATTTCGAGTATGACGGGGAAGATGGCTAGTAGTTCGCTTAGGTAGATTAAGGGGCTGGTGTTAGAAACACATACCTTATATGTTCATTTTTGATATTCGCCCGCGGTGCCGTGATTATCGTATGAATTACAAATAGGTGTTGCTGTAAAGGGGTGAGTGGCGCGTTTAGACAATATTAATCGAAATCGACAACATCGAGAAGTAGGTACTGCCGTTTTTTCCTGTGTGCTCATGCGAAGGCATTGGTATGAATCTGAAAAGAAGAGGTGGGACATTGAGCTCTCTGGCGGACATGGCGAAACGAACCGGACGTCGTCAAGTGAAACGAGCTGGACTTCATCGGACGAAATGCCTTATATAACTACAACACAAAACTAATACATAGATCACTCTAATGACTGGTAGCAAGCTTCTATAATACAGTACGATCTGTTAGTATAGTTAAAGCCTGAAGCTGTCTGTTTCAAACTAAAACTGGCCACCCCTATTTTCCAGGTCCAGCTGTTTGTATGCCCATATATAACAAAATCCTTGAGATTGATTTTCAAGCCGTTAATTTCAGTTCGCGTTGAGGGTCCTTATTGGGAGACTTGCGGCTATTGTCTTCTGGGCTAGCTCAATCATCTTTGCAGCTGCATAAGTTACAGGTTAGCAATATAATATTTATTAAGAAATTTCTCCAGCGGCAGCACTTACAATTGGTATTGTTGAAGTTGTTTGCCTGGAAGCCCTCTTTATATCTCATTATTTTGCGAACTCCTCGATTCTGTAACTGGATCACATCCGCAGGTGCAGAAAAGACTGACCCCTGGCCTGTTTCCTTGAAGAATTCGGGATTGACTACCACCCAATTAGCGAGTGAACACCAATTTGTAGCAACGCCATGGTTTAATACGTTCTGAGCTTAGAGTTGTGCATCCGTCGCGGCTGTATACAACGAGTCGATGATCTCCTGCGTCATTCCTCGTGACTAAAAGTTCGCCGTCGGGTATGTCAACAACGGCATTTTTGAATGAAACCGATTGGCTGTGCGCAAATATGAGTTTAAGGATGGAGATCAGACGGCTGGGGTAAGAAACTTGCAGACTGTAAATGATTTTCTCGTCTTGTCGAGGATAACGGATCTGAAGTGCAAGCAATTCCTTCAAAATATCTTTGATCTTGGCTTGTAATCGAAGTGCTCCTGTCGCCAAATCAGTTAAAAAAGACTAGATCGATACAATTTGGATACTCACCATCTGGATTTGTTGTGTGGAATGTCACAGTAGCGCCCTCGACATGGCTCAGCGCGTCTTGCTTATCGATGCTTACACATTCAATATTCTCAAGATGTAAAGCAGAATTGCCGTCAGAAAGATTCAGACGAATAGAGCTGGCCAGAGAAACTGAATATTCCTTCGTCAGGAGGTCTCGATCAAGTAGAACCTTTTTTTTTAGGTTGACTTACGCTTTATGTCCGTTCTGATGATATCGTCTGTATTCGTGGAATCTTGGTTTTCTTCGTAATAAATCACAATCTCTGCATTTCTATCGCTCTCCCAATGATGGCGGTTTGGATGTGAATTCCCAACAGCCTCATCGGCGAGACTCTCATACATGAGTAAGCTGATCTGGTTAATCGAGTCTCTTGTATACGACGTGTGTCCAACGGTGAATGTTACGTCCTCTATGAGACTGCGCATTGGCTCTAGGTCACTGAAGGTGTGTCAGTCAGAGAGTAAAAGACGATAAAAGTAAACATTTTCGTCTTACTTGAATACTGAAAGGACTTTTCCCTGTTCGCTGTTCGACGGGAGATAAGCGAGAAGGCTGTCGACCCCCTGGTTGAACATTGATGTTGCAAACCTCTTTCCCAATGGCCTCACAAAGCTCCGCTCAAACTCGCGAACACCTATATGGCTGTCAGATTTTGTACCGGCATGCTTGGTGCGACTTCAAATACATCTCGAAGGCATGTTTTTAATCACAAAGTTGACAAGCTGTCCATTATAGCTGTCTTTTACTTGGAGCAACTGCCAACTCAGTTCATCTCCGGCGGCACGGACCGCGAAACATGAGTCCGAAACTGGAATCCCCGGTTGTGTTAGTCTCGGAAATAAAGATGACATAGGGGCCGTACGCTGGAAAGCGGCTAGGCGGCGAGCGTGCGCGCCGGCTTGCTCTGGAGTCATGCAATGACAGGCAAATAGGTGATCCACGTCTAGGTGAGGAGCTTCCAGATCTAGCTCTAAGCTTGCTCGGGGGCATACGAGTTCAGGAGTCTCATCACTCATTTCATGGAGCTCAAACCAGACTCTGCGCTCATCAAAACCCTCCACAGGGTCTGTGTGATGAGACTGCCGAGGCCTGCTATTCTTGAGATTTGCGACATAGTAGTCGTATATCTCTTGAAGCATTGCTTTATTCTCAATATTTAGCTCTGAGCTGGCATCTTGATGGTCTCTTATTTGTCTTGTACGGGAACTAGGATTATCAAAGTCAGATAGGGTCTACATTTTCCAGGCCAGGATAATCCGAACCTGTTAGCAACTAGAAGTAATAGGTTCAAGCTATTGGTGTGAGCTATCATCTGGTCAACGAGAGCTGTCAAACCCTGTCGATCAACAGTCCAAGATATTTTTTTCCAAGTGGATAGACATCGCTTAGTCCAGCGCCTAAAGCGCGGTTGACAGGGGCTAGCAGGTTCCACAATGACTGAATAATTATTCACAGCTTCTTCAAGATGCTCAAGGACATTCCTGCAATTGATGAGAAGTTGGTTGAACTGCTGTTGCAGGCGGCCGTGATCTTTGAATTCGCTGTCCTCGACGGTTTCTACGGCAAAGAGGGCAATAGAAAGAGAATGTAGTTGGTCTTCGACTCGCCTAAATTCTGATGGCGCTGATCTACGCCCAGTAACAAAAGCCTGATAGAGGAACCAGGAAAGCTTCGCGATTGCGATGGCATCTCCTACGCCAATGGGTGATGCCATCTTCAAGTTCGGTCGGGTTGAATAATCATTTTGGAGGCGAGAAGTTGATAATCCCATTACAACCTCCTTGGGGAACGATGGCAGAAGATATACCCAGGTGCCTTCGTTTGCAGCTGCATGTCAGCATGATCCTTGCCCTCGCTGTAGTGTAGCTCCATCTATGGTGCGCGGAAAAGCGTTAACTGCCGACCGTCCAATTGGGCGTTTCCCAACGTCGCATCTGATCATCGCCATTCACTGCCACACAAGGCAATCACCAGCTGCGCCTCACAAGAGTACGCCTAGCTGTAAGCCGCCAGGCAAGTGGAACGGTCAGTTCCTCTTGGCTTTCACATCATGACACCCCGCTCAATTTCGGAATTGAATACTGTCCAAGATGACATAAAGCTAGGCCGTCTAATCATTGATGACCTAGAAACTATGGTATATATTTCCGAATAGCGATGACAGAAGGTGCCTTCATACCGGGAATCTGGTGGAGCTCGAGAGATTCGCCCGGGACAGGATTGCTGGATCCGCGAGAGCCTCTTCCGCCGAATTCCGACCGCAATCCCAGTCTTCAAGGATGCGACTTCTACGCAAGAAACCTGAGGCACCAAAATGATGACAGTGAGACGACTGAGCCCAAAAGCGTTCTGCGCCCATTATCAGTGTCGGTTACTGGTCGGATTCTTCATAATTCCGCGACGATCAGCACTTTGCACGTCTTCTATAATAAAACAGATGCGGCTATTCAGCATAGCTCGTACTATTTCCTTCTTCCGGCAGGATGGATGGTGGTCAAATTTGAATGTCGCATTGGTTGTCAGAAGATAATGAGAGCCCGGGTAGAGACAGAAAGAGAGGCTCAGAATTTTTTCTATGATGCAACGGCTAGCGGCGAGACTGCCGGTCTGTTGAAGCAAATCACACGAAATATTTTCGGCGCCAAGTTTGGTAACATCCCAGCAAGAACGAAGGTCAAGGTGGACCTCACTTTTATCACACAGCTGGAAATTACTGAAGATAATTATGCAAAACTAGTAGTCCCAATGTTTCTTGCCCCTCGACAGACCAGTCTACCATCTAGGAAGGGCGAATGTTCGGGGTTCACCGGCCTTCCGCAGAGGTTGTCTATCGAAATACAGCTTGAAGCCGGACAGGAAAATCTAAAAGTCAATAGCCCAAGCCACGAAATTCGGGTCGAAAGATTGTGCCGTCCAAGAAATGCCACCAGCTGGTACGCTCTTGTCGATGCCAACTCGCAAGAAAATAGTGAAACATCAGTGGTCACTTGGCAAGGGGGTCCAGATTGTCTGGATGGAGATTTTGTCCTGGAGATTGAGAATAAAAAAGTTGATATAATCCAGGCTTGGAAAGAGACTCACGATAGTATTAATCCAGAACAACAAGCTCTTATGGTTACGTTTCCTCCAATGGTCCCCAGGGAGAACACGTGTTCCATGAGTAACGGCGAACTTATTTTCGTCACGGATTGTTCGGGATCAATGGCCGACAAGATGGAAATATTAATATCTATGATGAGATTTTTACTCAAAGGAGTACCACTGGGATGGAAGTTCAACGTTTGGAGGTTCGGAAGTCGGCAAGATAGACTGTGGTCACATTCTCATGACTATTCTAGCCAATCTCTGGAAACGGCGCTTGCCTATGTTCAAGCTGCCCTGCGCCCAGACTTGGAAGGTAGTGATCTGCTCTCTGCACTGACCGAGATACTAAGCACACGCGATCCGTTGGGGCGGACAGAGATAATTCTGATCACTGACGGCAAGCTATGGCACATGGATAAAATTATCCATTATCTTCGACGAACCAGAATAGACGATAATAGGGTGCGATTCTTTGCACTTGGCTTAGGTGCAGACGTAGCCGGGAGGGACATAGAAAGAATTGCAACGTCCGGGGGCGGGTACGCGGACATAGTACGGACAGCAACCCAACTTAGCAGGGAAGACACTGCAGTGCATATGATGCGCGCCGCCTTGTCACAACATATCGACCTAGAGGATATTGAATTCACCTCAAGCTCTGGAACCAGGTACCGAGGAAATGATGGTACAATATCTACAATCAAATTTTGTGAATTTTGCTGATCCGTGTGCAATAGAGTCAATACCATGGAAGATACGACGATCTCCCGAGAATCTTTCGACGCTTGGGTCGTTCTCACGATGCCAAGTATTCATGCTTCTTAATACCTCGCACTCTAACGAGACCATTGAAACGCTTCATGTCGTTTACCGTCAAAATGAAAAGCGTGTTGAGGCAATTCCAGTCCCGATAGAAGCATTCGAAGGGGATGGCAGGCTGATTCATATGTTTGCTGCCAGCGCTGTCGTTCAGGACCTTGAAGACGCCTATGATGAAACAACTTGGTTGACCGACATCCCATGGCTGGAACAGCGGGATCGATTATATGCTTTAAAGACCGAGGCAGAGAACATATCTTGCAAATGGTCGCTTGTTTCTAGATGGACTAATCTCTTTCTCAAAAAATCCGATGGCGGGAGCAGAATTTCTGGCGGGACTGCAGTTGAAACGAATGGTATACACTATGTTGGTATGGGATTATTGAGAGAAAGGAGGCAACCACAGAGGACAACGAGGACAATTAGTTACGCCACTCACCAGCTCCTTACAGAGGGAGAACAGGACATTTTAGCCTATGACAATATTACGGAAAGAGATAGTGTGGAGGAAAGTGAATGGAACGGTTTCGAAGATTTACCCATTGGTATTGTCGCGCCCAGGTCAATTACACCGCAAGCTAGTACCCAAGCCGAGGACAGATCTGAAGCAGGGTCTCTTGGTGTGTCTAAAGAGCACCGACAAACAATTAACAGACCTAACACAAGTAAAAGAAATCTATCTTCGATAGAGAACGGCTGGGGCGATTTATCCGAATCTTTGGTCGGGGCCGGACATTACACGGGCGGTCGAAAACGAGCAAGGTCATCAAGCAATGAAAATCTAGGCGGAAATCATACACTACCAGCGAGGGCCCCTGCATACCGCAGCAACGAATACTTCGTACCCAGGGACGGTATTGATCGTGAGGTCATAACTGCTGACATCCAGAGATATTTGGGTCCTGGCGCTTCTATAAAACCTGGCACTTATATTAACCCTAACACAGAACAGGTGCGGTGACTACCACATAAGCAACACACATATCTGTTTGTGCTAACAAATATAACTTAACAGGCAATTCAAGGCTATTTTATAATCGCATATCGAAACCTAACGACAGTAAGTCACATGGCATCCGCTAATGCGCTACCTTTCGCTAAGAGCATTGAAGGCTATGATTGAGGATCTCAAGGCAGACTCGGCTCGATGGGACCAGGAGCGCCGCCAGAAACTCCAAAATGCCTCTGCTGAACCACCCTATTTTGCTATAGGCGCTAACCTTCGAAATGGTCGGGGTAACGAATACCCCGCTGCCATATCCCATTACGCAAACACGACTCCTTACGCAGCCGGGTACGCAGCCGGGCAAAACCGGAATTCCTGTTCCCAACAAGAATATGTAGTCTCATTCGCCAGGGCCCCCCATCACAATTCGCCGCCTCGTGGCGCTCTTGTCCGGCCTATTGCCGTGAGCAGGTCCCCAGCGCCAGATGAAAACCAACGCCAAAGGCTACTTCCTCCTTCAAAGCCCCTTCTAGATCATCTCCATTCTCTTTCTATATCCGAAGTCGTTAGACAGGAGGACATGATCGAGGATGGCACACAACAGAGTAAAAAGGAGGCCGTACGCAAGTTACTATCTGCTCAAAACTATGACGGATCGTTCAGCCCCCATCTCGCAGATGAGATAGGGGGCGTGCCAGCAGAGTTACTTAGAAAAGCAGTAACAGAATTCAGCAACGCTCATGGCCTCCCAGGTACTGCCGCGGAGGGTCCGTTGATCGGGTGGACCGTCATCATAATCGCCTGGCTCGAGCGAGACTTCAAAGACTGCGAGAGGCTATGGCAGCTCATGCGCATGAAGGCACATGCATACCTTCGCCGAAGTGCTTACTGGAACATCGATGAAGAGAAAAAGACATGGACAATGACAAGGGGGCTGCTTCCCGCAATAATTACCCTCCCTGTCGAGGATCCTATTGCCGCTTTGTATGACGTGTATCCCGTTTAATGAAGGGAAGATTTGCAGGCTCATACACACACTACACTAGCTGGAGCTAAGCAACATCTGGACTCTAGCCTTATGTGTATACACCTGACTTGATTACGGGCACACTCCACCGAAGGTGTGCGCCAATGCAATATCTAGGTGTCAAGATAAACAAGACTGCACATGTTGCACTTTGTGTTACCGTTTCATTATACTCGTCCTCTTGACTCATATCGAAGTTACATCTTTGCGAACTCTTTGTCACAGTGCTCATTGGCAGATGTGGGGTCCTGTGGGTTGTTGCTGCTCTGCCTATACACGACGCACAATCATTCGGATGTGAACTCCTTTACCCAACAATCCTCGTCCCTCAAGACAATGACTTACTGGTGGCCACGACGCAACAGATCCAGGCGCCGATGTCGACTGGAAGGCTTCGCCACACGTGCAGTCGAAGCCATTTCTCAAGTTGGCTGACATTCTTGTCCTTAGCGTCGTGTTCAATGGCCCTCACAGGCGGGAGGACTGAGGGCGCCCATGCCATCTGACCAACGGCAAGCGAGAAACCTATACAACTTGTTATGACCCCCTGCTCATGCGATAATCATGCCGGGCAAGTAGGAAATACGTACCAGCGACATACCAACGAAATGCTCCTTGTTCGCGTAGGAGGGCGGACGATGAGTATCGTAAAATAGCAGTACACGAAAGCGCCGTGGTCGCAAGAAGCCCTAGCACTCTTGGCACCCCTCGATTGAAGAACAAAGTGAAATATTGAGGCAAGGTTTGATTGCTCAGGCCTTTCAATTCGGGTTGACAAAAAACAGTCATTTGTTCGTATTGATCCCAGGCATACCACAAGGAGGACGTAGATGTGATGACCGGTACCAAGTGTAGAATGACTGGAAGCTGGTTGGGAGCCATGGTAAGCCTTAGTCAGATTGTGATTCGATGGTGACTGATATATTTTTACTCGCGTTGGCGGTGTCTTGATTGACGAGACAGATAATGATGACGAGAGAGAATCAGAAACAAGGGAGGCCTTAAGTAGTATTAAGACTCGGCGTTGACATCAGGATATTGTTTAAGATGATTCAGCTTTCCGACGTTAACTTATCGTTGGGGGCCATTAACCTTGTTCTTGATCTTGTACCCTTGATTCTCCCACAGAGGATTATCTGGTCCTTGCAGATGTCGCGCTCGAAGAAACTAGGTGTTTCACTCATCTTCGCCGTAGGCCTATTGTACGTCACCGTAAAGACAATATATCTGCTATCACTTCAATGGATCAACAAGCACTAACTGGAAGATACAGAGGAATTTCAGCTGCGCTCATAAGACTAATTCTAGCTGTTCAATTCGTTTGGTCACCCGATCTAGTTTATCATATCTCAAAAGTGGGACTCTTGTCCCTTACAGAGATAGCATCTAGGTTCTTAGTCTTATGTATTTCGTCTGTTCCTAAAGCTGCGGCTTCAATATACTCGAATGGTACATTTAAGCTATTTAACTCATGGCGCTCTTGGTATAGGTCTGCAAAATCGAGCTAGAAATCGCCGTGGCCAAGTACACATTCGGGGTCCGAGTCACGTCGACACCAGGACGGCGATAACAGGCCGTTCATTCCATTACCTGATCTTGAACATAACACAGAATCTGTCCAGAACTGGGGGGGGGGATTACCCAAGTTGTCGATTTCACTGCACCTACTGAACTTAACACGAATGTTTGCAATACGGAATATGAAGATTAACACCCTTGGATTCGGGGTCACGTTAAGTAGTCCCCACCGACGAGTTCCCATATAATATCATATGATAACGGCCTATATATAATCATCAATATCTACCTATGAATTGGACAATACATGAATACTCAGTGGGGCTGATATAGCTAAGACATGGGGTAGAAAATTATATTGATATATCTAAATGATTAACGTTCATAACATGTCTCTTCGCGAAGGAGCAGCTACCAACACAGGCACGGTACAATGACTTTGGGCGCTTATGATCGTCAATGAACAAGAGATCAGCCGGAATCCAGGTCACTACACAGTCTGGGGAACCCCACCGACTCTGCAAATTCATCAGGATGTGACAGGATTTACTAAAAAGCCTCGTACAACACAGATCTGTTTCGTACGTTGTCCGTATTGGCGAGGCTAAAGCAAAGTAACATTCAATTTTTCTACTTGCATAAAGTAGCATTGACTGATCTTGCTTGACTACTCACCGCCAAATCCTATGATGTATGTAGGACTATGGCCCGGGTAAGACACAGAAAAAGGAAAACAAAAACAAAGATATCATTCTCTTCGTGGTGACATTAATACGAGGAGGTACAGGTTGGTACCGTCTTGTTCTGCATGATCTTCATCTGCGGCGTAAGGGATGCAGTAGGTACTGCGCGATGTAATACGTGCCTCGTAGCCGTCATTGTATGGGCCAAGGGTGTATGTTGTAGTTGGTTTCAGTGGGATTTCCAACAGTATCTCACTACATAGTAGAGGCTACATTTTATCTTTTGTGTATAACATGACGTCTAATCCATCACCAACTGATATGAACGTTTATGTACACGACACCTTCTTTGCTTCAGTCTGGAAGGTGTGATAATGTATGATACCCTAGTCTGGCAGTAGGCAGGCAGCACAACTTATTGAAACAGGTTCGGTTAGCCACGATATATTGGCATGTGAGACGAACCGTAATCCGTCGATCCTGTTTGGTGATACCCGCCAATGAGGTTCACGGATGGCTACTTCACCACATGCGACTCTCACCGCTACAGTTAGATACCGTAGTATTGAGTTGCTAACGTTTCACAGCCTTAGTCCCACGATGATCCAGAAGCAAGGGAGAATAGGGAGGCACGGACCTCTATAGACCGTTGTACGAAAACAGCCTCATTGAAACAGTACGGCACTGTGTGCAGCTCGCAGCCAATAGGTAGCCCATAAATATCGAATTCTCAAAGAGGTAATTATAGCTTGCTTTTCCCACCCTCCAGCTCTCCCACTGAGCCGCACTGATCGGGACCGCATATTTTGGCCAGTGCGGATGCTCCGGCTTCCGGAGACACTGTAGCGAATAGTGGTTTCATACAAACCATACGTGCCCAACCGATATCATTCAAGCCCTATCTCTTCAAATCTACACCGTAGCTTGCAATCTTGATGATACAGTTTCTCGTATATTGATGCGACATGCCTACCTCTTCACATACCCTATAATACATACGCATTTGCAAACACCTTGAATTTGATGGCTGCGCCTACAGACTTAACGACTCGCGATGCGGCGCCTGAACAACGGGGATGGCGTTTCTGGGTTAGCGTGTCTCAGTTCTGGCTATTCTTCTACTGTTTGAGTGTCATCACTGACTGAACTAAGGCCGTAATGACCTCGATGGCAGTGTCAAGTATTCTTGTGGGCTTAGATGCCACAGCTGTCTCGACAGCTATGCCCTCCATTATCAATGACGCTGGGACAAGCCAAGGCTATGTATGGATAGCCAATGCCTATCTTCTCACAACAACGGGTTTTACGCCCATATTTGGCCAAACGGCCAATATCTTTGGCCGCAGCTCCCTAACACTCCTTGCTATCGCCATCTTTGCCGTCGGCTCGGCAATCGCTGGCTCTGCTCCCACGCTTGGCATCCTCGTGCTCGGTCGTGCAATTCAAGGTATCGGCCGTGCCGGCATCAATATCATGGTCAAGATGGTTGTTTACGATCTAGTGCCGCCGCGTGAGCGTGGGAAGTTCGTGGGCTTCATCCTCGGCATTTGCGCCATCTCTACTACAGTCGGACCACTTATAGGAGGAGCGTTTGCGAGCTACGCGACCTGGCGATGGACTTTTTATCTTAATTTGCCCCTCGCTGGGCCGACACTCGTCATGGTCCTTAGTTCTCTTGGAGCTCTGCCCAAAGGCTCTGGCGTGTCTTAGAGTTCATTAAAACGAGTCGACTTGGTTGGGAATGCTCTTCCTGTCGCTTCGATCACATCCATTCTCATCGCTCTAATCTGGGGCGGTGGGTAGGAGCCTTGGTCTTCCTGGCGGACTATTCTACCTCTGGTCCTTGGCCTGGTCGGACTTCCAGCGTTTCTAGTTTTTGAGACAAGAGTGCCAGAACCAATTACCCCCATTCGCCTTTTCTTGAACCGAACATGGCTTGCTGGCTTTTGGTGCGCTTTTGCGCATAACATATTGGTGTTTTTGGATTCTTTTCGTGCTGCCCATCTATTTTCAAGCTGTCCTTGGAGCTTCCGCATTCAAATCTGGGGTCGACATACTGCCCACAGCCGCTGTCTTGCCATTTACAATCATAAGCGGCGGAATCCTGACTAAATTCGGACATTACCGGCCACTGCTGATGGTTGGGTTCACACTCTTCCCCATTGCCATTGGCCTCTTCACCAGGCGTTGACAGCCTCAAGCTGTACTAGCAGGTTGCGCTGGCTTTTGCGTTATTTGGATTTCTTCTAACCCTTTTGGCCAAGGAGCTGCCGATGCGAACCGAGCTGGAAACTGATTTTGGGCTGCCTGAAGGACAAGAGAGTAGGACCACGGGTGAAAGTGAAAAGCTGTCTGCTTCCCCCTTATCTGTCCCATAAATGCAGCTCTTCGTCCTTTACACATACGGCTAGGTCTATTTGGTCTCGGTTGATGGGTTTCTAACTTCATGTGTGGCGAATCGATCTGTTGCATTGGTATTTCGTATCTCGATTCTTCATAATAACCTCATGTTATATACCTCATATGTCAATGGCCAAATTCATGAATGGGTGATGCCGCCTGGTCAAGACCACGTCCGATCTAACGCGCACAAGAGCTCATAACTGGTCATAACCCTGTCCACACTGTATATACTATAGGCTACGGAGTCCGAGAGGGCTAACTGTTCAAAAACGATTTTTTAATATATAGGTATACCCTAATGTAATAATAAGCAAATCTTAATCCACTTTAAAAACCACTTTAGTACAAGTATATAATATAAGCATAATTTTTTTATATAATATTTAATTTTACTAAATATATTATTTTAAACCTAATTAAGTTTGTATATGCTTGTTTAAACTTTATTACTTTTAAAAAATATTAATTACTTTTTATTAGCTTTATAATAACTTGTGTTATTAATTATTAAAAGCTTATTTGTATAGCGCTATTTATTAAAGCTTGTTTTAATTGCAAAGTTTTATTATAAAAAACATACTTTATTTTTATTACTGTTATTAATTTTATAAATAGTTTTTTTATTTAACTTTTAATTAAAAAAACTTTGATTTAATTTATATGTTTTATTTTAATACTTGTTTTAACTGCTTTTAAAGCTATATTTTAACCGATTATTTTAAAATAAGTAAACAAAGCTTTTGCTTTTATATAAACAAATTAACAACAAAGTATTGTATTAACAAGCAAAATAAAACAAAACGTTGTTAATAATATTATTGTTAATATTTTTGTTAAACTTAAAGTATTTAATTTAATTAATACTTTTATATATAAAGTTATTAAAAAAATTAAACAAATAAAAATATTATTTGCTTATAATATTTTAATTAATCAAGTTTTTAACAACTATAAAAAACTTATTTAATATTTAAAGTTAAATTAAACAATTTTAAACTTATATACAAAAAATTACAATTATAAATTAGTTATATTTGTTATAACTAATAATAAAAGTTTTATTATTAAATTAACTATAAATTTTTTATATTTAATTTAGCTTGCAAACATTAAAGCTACAAATAATAACGTAACAAAAAACAAGTTTGTAATTAATTTGTATTATTTTTAACAAGTTTTTTTTAAAAAATCTTTTATAAAACTTAAAAAAAGTAAAAAACGTTAAACTAAACTATTTTTTAAGTTATTATTAGCTTTAACAAGCTTAAAAACAAATAAAAAACTTAAAATTATAAACAGATTACTTTTAATTAAGCAAAAATAAAAAAGCGTAAATAAAATTAAGCAAAAACTAATAACAACTAGTTTTATAAAACTATAAACATTTTTAAATAAGCTAATAAAAAAAATATTTTATTTAATATAATATTTTTAATTTTAAATAAAAGCAAATATAACTATTTTAGCTTATTATTATGTACGTAAAATGCAGTTAAATAAAACAAGCTTGCAGCTAGTACTAATAAAAACTAATTTATTTTATACAAGCGCAGCTAGTTTTTAGCGCTTTTATTATTAAGCTCTTTTTTATTTTTAAAAAAATAGTTTATATATTATTATTTATATTAACTTAATAAATAGTTTAAATTAAAATATATTTTTGTATTTATATATAATTATTAATTTTGTTATTTTTATTAAAGTTATATAAGTTTAATAAAATAATATTAATAGTTTAAAGCTTTTGTTTAAGCTTATTTTAACTTTTTATAAGTTTAACTAGCTTTTTTATTTTTAGCATTTTTTTATATAAAATATATTATTTTAAATTATTTTTAAATTATTAATATTTAAAAATGTATAAAATTTAGTTAATAAATAGTGCATTTAATAATAAGCGATTTAAATATAAAACAGTTAAACAATTACAAATTTATATTATAACTTTTAGCAAATAAGCATTTAAATTAATGCTATTAACATTTATAAACTTTATTAATTTAGCTTATTGTTTTTTATTTAAAAAAACGTAGCAATTAACAAAGCTTTTTGTTAGGTTAAACATAGTATAAAGTTTGTAAAAAATATTAAAAATAATATAAAGCTTAGTTTGCTAATTTTATATGCAATAACTATTTTAAAGCTATACAAATTTAAAGCTTTTATAATAAATAAGCAGCATAAAAATATATAATAAAGTAATACAATTTTTTTTGTATTTAAAGCTTTAAAGCCTTATATTTTTAAACATATTAAAATATTTTTAATATTTGTTAGCATATATATATATAAGCTTATATAAGTTAGTACAAATATATATATGTTAAAATAAAATATAGCTTTTTTATAGCTTGTTTTACTAGCTTTTAATTTATTAATTTTGTATACTTTTGTTAAATAACTAACAATTATTTTATTATAATAAATTATTTTATATATTATTGCTATTATTATTATAAATAATAAATTGTGCAACATTATTTAAAAAAATATTTGTTTAAAATTTATTAAATTGTGCTGTTTTAGATTTTTTTAATAAAAATTGCTAAAAGTAGCAATAATTTTAAAATGCTTTAAACAATAAAAAATATGCTATTGCTATTATTAAGGTTTTGCTATTTTAATTTAATTAAATAACAAAAGAAATATAGTTATAATTTTTTATTATTTATATATATTAAACAAAAACCAACTGTACAATAACAATAAAAAACTTTATATAAAACTAGGTAATAAATTATAAATATATATTAATACTAGCATAAATTTTAAACCTCTATTTTATTAGTTTAAAATGCGCATTTATTAATAAAATATAGTTTAGTTTAAAACAAGTCCAACTTTTACAACGTTAATATACTTTTTATAAACGTTATTAAATTGCAAGCTTATAAAATTTTCGATAAACTTTAAATATTATATTGTAAAGTAAGAAATAATAACGCTAGCACATATATATAACAAGGTTTTAAAATCTAAGTTAACAAATTAAACTTTGCATATTTTTTTTAATGCTAAAAAAAGCTTATAATTTGTTTTAATATGCTTATATAATTTTAATTAAGTATTAATAATAAATTTTTAACTGTTTTTAAATTGTTATAATATTATATAAAGAAATAGTAAAACTATTGCAAGTTAAATAGTAATACAGCTATTAATCCAATAACCTATATTTATAATATAAAGTTAATAATTGTTTATTTAAACTAAATATATACTAAGTACGCGTTTCGTTTTTTAAAATCTTTTATTTTTTAAAACAAAAATATAAAGTTGTACGTTTAATTAATATAAAATAATAATGATTAAAAACATTTAAAATTAATTAAATTTAAACATAATTTTAATACTTATTAATTATTTAATCTTTTTATAAATTAAAATCAATATGCTTGTATAACATAGTGCAGAATTATTATAATAAATAAAAAAATAAAAATTTTTATATAAAAGTATGTAAGCTTGTATAAGCTTAAATAGTTTTATATATATTTAAACAAAAAACATTTTTAAAAACTAAAAAACGTTTTTAAAAAGCAAATAATATGTAAATTAATTAAATAATAAATATAATTAAAATATTATAATATTAATATAATATATTTTTTAATTAAATAACGCATCCCATAAGCTAGTTTTGCACACAAGCAAGTTTCGCACTTTTCTTAGCGTACCCTGTAGGCCACTTTATATGCAGAGGTACTTACTCTACTTTATTATAACTTTACAAAAAAAGGTTGTACAATAAAATAATTAGTACCATTAGATTTGTAATAAAATAACGAATCTAATAATATTTTCTTTCATTTTCTAACTATTTTATTTAAAGCGTTATTGAAAACTACGCTAAAATAATCCTTGCAATTTTGTTTTTTGATGCTATGCGCCCAAATAAAATAGCTACAAAATAAAAGAAAATATCCTTAGATTCGTTATTTTATTATGAATCTAATAGTACTAATTATTTTATTGTACAACCTTTTTTCGCGAAGTTATAATAAAGGGGAGTAAGTACCCCTGCATATAAATTAGCTTACAG